>BQNB010009041.1:0-88005 GCA_026074375.1 Tanacetum coccineum
AACTAGACTCAGTTATCTTTAAAATGGCGGGTGGCACGACTTCTACGAACTTACAGTTGATTTTATATGATTTTTCGAAGTTTGTCAAATTCTGACAAACAGACAGACGGCCCCCATAAAGGTGATGGCCCCCAGATATATTTGGGGGTCGCCCGAACATTTATGGGACCGCCATCAGTGACCCCAAAACACGTTTTTGTTCAAAATCATTTTATAACTTAACTGTAGAACATAGGACTTTAAAAAGTTGTTACAGCACATAAATTTCATGTTTTAGACATCGTTTCTACTCTTACGACTTAGACAAACATAAGTTGACACTTCCAAGTTCTTTTGAGAAAATTTTCCTTCAAGCTAGTATACGAAGTATATTTAATAACAAAACTAGTATGAATCAAGCAACAAAACACTTTTCATATTTAATCCCCCTTCATGGGTGATTTGATACATGGATCGTACTCTATTCTAAAAATCATTTGTTTTGAAAACTAGAGCGACCTGGCTCTGATACCAATTGTGGAAACCGTAGAAGGGGGTGAATACGTTTCCTTTCAAAAAACTTTAAATCTTTTATATCAATTATTACATGACTCTCTGCCGGGCTGGGGGCCGCCTAGTACATCAGGGGGCCGCCCTATTTAAAGGGACCGCCTCCAGAAGAGGTTTTCGGACTAGATCATTTGTATCAAATCACCAATCAAGTTTGACGCAATATGAGAAGTGTCGATAATAGATTTAAAATAACTAGCGCATATTCTACCAATATATCCACACTCATAATGTTTACTACAAACAGCTACACAACCATGACTAACACAACATACAAAACAATGCACACAATCATAAGCACAATGCAAGTGTAAAAGTAAAACGATAAATGTAAAGACATAAGTAAAGAGAAAGGTAAAAGAAAATGCAAACCGACACGATGATTTATAGTGGTTCGGTCACGAAGCTCCTCTTCGCCCTACTCCACTCCTCGAGTATCCAACTCGAGAGTTACTTCACTAATCAACAAGCTCCCTTTCGGCGGAGAAAACCTTATACCAATGCTTACATTATTTTCCGACACTAAGCTAGATGTCGAGTCCTTCTTCGGGTACAACCAAACCCGTTATGTTTTATGGCCCAACATAACAAACCTTGTGTTTTATGGCCTAAACACATAAATCGCGTCGCTTACATTATTTTCTGACACTAAGCTAGATGTCGAGTCCTAATCTTAGCTAGAACCAATCTACCACATCACCAATGTATTTTAAGGCCTAAAATACTAACCAACCCACAATCAACCCATCCAAATATATACATCATTTGGATCTACACACTACTAAAGATTGGAAGACATGGACTCGATCTATATGTAACAAATGTTACAAATGGACTAACTAGACTACATAACTTCAGATCTTGAAGATGACCGAAGTTCTTCTCTTGCACTTGAGGAAAGGATAGAAGATTTGATCACATTTAAACAAGATTAACCAAGTTGAATGATCAAAGATTTAGAGAGATTTAGTGAGATCTAGAGAGAGAAAGAACTGAAAGAAAATCATGCAAAAGGGTTATAAAAATAGTTGGAGGTGACCCACTATTTATAGGAGCTGAAAAACAGCCTGTCAGGAAACGGCGGTCCCAGATATATTAGGGGGCCACCAATATGTAAGGGGGCCGCCGTCCTATTCAAGGGACCGCCCTGACAGATGCTCCTATTTTTGTCTTTTTGTGGTGACAAACTTGTCTGGTGAAAGTTCAACATGTTTTGGGGGAAAAGAAACAGATTTTGAATTTTGAAATAATTACCACATAAAACATTTCTTTATAATTCAAAAATAATTTGTCTAATTAATTTTTGAAAAAATTATTTTGTTACATTTATAAAAATGTAAAGTTTAAGACAAAAAATTATTTCTTTTATCATCCTACAAGTTGAATGCTTGTTTGTACATACCTTATGTGATTTACGTCGGGTGTAAACCAATGTCCGTCTTGATGCATACTTAAGACGCCGAGAGATGTTGATGCATGTATGCATTGATGATTTGTGATTACGAGTAACTTGCACACTTTACGTTACATATTACAAGTCACATGTTTGTCATCACCAAAACATAAAGAGATCGTATAGATTAAATATCGTAATATTTGCACTAACAGTCCTGTCAGCAGAGACAGGAGCTGTAGAACCAGAGCCAGATGAGGACTCAGATAAGGGTGGTGGTGAAATAGGTGGTGATCCAACATGTGAAGCAGCAACATGAGGTATATCCTCCTCAACCTCCATGTCCTCATCCTCCTCAGGACCCTCCACAATATCTAACACCAAATCATCTTCTAAGTTAAGTACCGGGTCATCAGCGGGAAAATCGAATACATGGTCTGGTGACTGTGGCTCAGCCATAATACTCTGAATTAAATGTCTATAAGTGAATAATAATAAATAAAAGGAATACTTAAATATTTATATAAATAACTTTTATATAAATTAAGTAGTAATGCTTTTATAAATAAGCATAAATAATCAGAAATAGTCAATATTTATATAATTTATCTTTATATAAATAAATAGCGATACTCTCGAAGATAGACATAAGAGATCGAAAAGAAACTCGAGTATTTATATAAATATCATTTATATAATACTAATATTAATGCTCGAGGGAATAAATATAAGAAATCACGAAGTATACGCGCACGGATATCGGGTAAGGCAATGAGGGACTCCTAATGTATATAATAGTTACAGTCTAGGTACTAAATGAAACCTAGTTCTCTATAACCAGTGCTCTAGCACCAATATGTAACACCCTCAAATTCGGATAGCAACGGAGGGTAACCGAGGTGCTACATCATAGCACATAGTACAAGTTATAGATAACGACCTTTAAATGAGACGTTTTATTAAAAGTTACACATTCGATATATAATTAAAAATCAAAGTTTATAAATACAAGGTCCCAACAGTTACATGAAACATAAATGTTTTTGGAGAAAAGTTATCGAATGGTAAAATATGCAAAGTCTTCCAAAATATCCGTGCGACGCCCATCCGAGAAATGTTTACCTTAATGAGGTGAGATAAAACATGCTAAAAAATGGTCAACAATAATATTGAGTGAAATTCATAGGTTTTATAAATGAAATAATGGAACGCAAGATTTCAGTATTAGTAGACTAATGAAACACATTCAGAAGTAAAAACAGTTATTATTGCCCTAAGCTCATAACACCGAACCTTAAGAATATGCAAATCTTAACTAGATGTGTGCCCCAGAATTGGGTGTTCTGCCAAAACACCCAAGTAATACCTCAAAAGTTAAATGCGTCCGTTTGACATGGTATTAGTTGTTGCATACCCGGGCGGGGATTGTCAGTCCCAATAGATCTATCCACAGCATTCACGTTTACTTTACTAAAGTAATTAATGGCTCATGATATACGGGACTTAATTGGCAGTAGTGGTACTTAGGCAATAATATATCAAGCATAGCATACAGTTTAAGTACTTGCATCTAAACGTAAAAATAGCATGTATCTCCCCCATGGAGTTTATAAAACATTTAATAATTAAAAGTGGGACTATGAACGCACCTTTTAGCGATATACAAAAGACAATGGAATAGACGTCGGGTATGTTGAGAAAATCCTAATTGCAACCTAAAGAGTAACGTCGCGTCTTGGAATTTATAAATATTCACAAGTATATATAAATAAGTTTTATAAAATATTTAGCATTGTACTTTAGAGTTTTAGTTTTTATATAAATAATTAGCCCAAAAACAAATATCTCACTTAATACTTTTAAGCCCAAATACAAGTATCCAAATTAATATTTTTAAGTCCAATTTAAGTGTCCAATTTATTACTTATAAGCCCAAATACAAGTATCCAAATTTATATTTTTAAGCCCAACTACAAGTGTCCAAATTATTTCTTATAAGCCTAATAACATAGGGCTGTCCAAAATTTCTAGTTTTAACCAACTTCACGGGATTATATCTCCTAATCCGTAAATGGTCCCGGTTCAGTTTTTACGCCTACGGAAAGGTAAACGAGTCTATTTTTCTGATATGCAGGTCCGACCACTTTGGTTTTTGTAAAAATGAGGTCATATGGTAAGTTTTCCAACATGTACTAAATCTGTGATTTTCACATATTTTTACCGCCTCGGGAAAACGGACGTATCCCCTAAACCGTACATCCGTTAGGGCCAATTCAAACGCCAAAATATAAGTTAGACTGTTACCTACAAGTTTTAGTCACCAAAATAGTGAGTTATATACAAATTTTTGAATTTATAGTCCAATAAAATTCTGTGTGCAGTTTCTGACAACCTACACCGTTTATTTTCTAGAAAATTCATCGTATATCGTCACGATGAGTGCCACCCGAGGAAACAGAGATAAGACATAGCCTAGGTCACTACGTCGCCATTTTCATCAGTCAAAGTCTCAGCAGACCTCCAAAATTGTTGCTATAACTGAGACACACACTCTGGTTTCTTCAGTAAGTGCATAACAAAATATGACTTCGAGGTGATTGCAAAATCAATGATCGGATGAAACCTGCATACGTAGATTTCTCCAGGACCAAGACTTACCATGTTATGTTTATCACAAAAATCCAAATGTGCCATGAGTAACAATGTGAGGTATTGAGTGGGATATGATCGTGTATGTATGAATGAGGGCTGGAGAAAGTTAATTGCAAATTAATAGAGAAAACAGAGAGATATTATTTGACCAAAATTAAGTAAATTGAAAGATATTGTGAATTAAAGTTAATTGAATATATAGTTGCATCCGAAAGTCAATTGGTCAAACCCTATCTCTAGTATTTGGCAGAAATATCTCAACGGCTCTATTAATTAATGAAAACTCTGTTAGGACCAAACAGTACTAACGGTCATCCAGCAGTATTAAGTTTTGCCTAGTAGTACTAAAAATTGCCTAGCAGTATTAACTTCTCCACCCTTAAGCAGTACAAACTCATTTGTTGTAAGTACTTGAAATAATAACTTCACACAAATCTCTCTTTCTTTTTTTAGCTCACATTTCATCTCTTAATCTTTTTGGCTCACTTTTCACTCTGTCTATTTTTCACACAGCTCTCTTTCTGTTTTTGAGCTCACAATTTATATTTGTTTTAGCTAACACATCCTACACAAAGTGTAGTTTTGGCAGACTACCGCCATAAAAAGGCATTGATGAGTCTTTACCAATAGCGTTGCTTGGACTAGCATTGCTTTATTAGAAATAACATGGTGCAATGAGAACCATATAGTTTTGAGTAAACTACCAACTATAAACGGATTTGAGATGTCTTTACCAGTAGCGTTTGGCTCTGGAACTGCAATGCTCAGTGTAACAACATTGTGCATGGAGATCCATATAGTGTTTAGTAAACTTCAACTTTCACGGATTTGGGAAAGTCTTTACCGGTAGGCGTTTGCTTGGACTAGTCAATCTTGATGTCTATAAGGACATGGTGAATTGATGTCCTGTTTGTAGGTGTGGTGAACAACCAACACATTTAAGAACAACCTGCATGTCCTCCATTACAAAATAATACAATACATGGAATAACAATTTCACACTTCATTGTATATCCTGAAAAAAGTTAGCTTAAAAACCAAGAAAAACATAATCCAAACATGTTTTTGTTTAACAGTATTAAGAGTTATTCACAGGATTAACAAAGATACATAGAAATAACTAGCAGTACTAACTATAAGTAACAGTTTTAACAAACAGTTTTAACTATAACTAGCAGTACTAATTATACCTAGCAGTATTAATTTACAAATAGCTAACAGTACTAATATTTAACAAACTTTACAAAACAAGCAAGGATTTAGGCCTTTGGGGATTAAGCATTACGATACTTGAAACAAGTTTATGAAATCTACAGCATCAAACCCTTTGTAAGAAGATCTTCTACATTAAGTCTGTGTAAACAATTTAGCCATTTGATTCAACTTTTTAGTATTACAATCTCTTATAAAGTGATGCTAATCTCTATTTGTTTTGTTTTGAGTGTGAAAGGATTTTGTATGATACAATTAGTATGGTATTGTCCAATGTAAATAATAGTGCTCATAAAATTGTACCCATAATCAAGCAATTGGTTTTGGATCCAGAGAACTTGTCCACAGCAATTTGCAGCAGCCACATATTCAGCTTCAGTTGTAGAAGTGGCAACCACAGTTTGTTTCTTGCACTGCCAAGAAATCAAACCTGTGTCCCAAAAATTGGACAACCTCCAATTGGTTGACTTTCCTATCAAAGTGTAGCTCCAGATAGTCACTATCAGTAATAAGCAACTAAACTCCAATGGAGAATCCTTAGAATACCAAAGACCTAGAGATGGTTTGCCTTTGAGGTATCTAAAAATTCTTTTGACAGCTAAAAGATGGGAAGTTTTGGGAGAAACTTGAAACCTTGCACATGCACAAACTGCAAACATGATATCTGGTTTTTCTAGGGGGGGGGGGGGGGGGGGGGGGGGGGGGGGGGGGGGGGGGGGGGATGCTGTAAGATACATTAAAGATCCAATCATGATCCTATAAAAGATGTTCTTCAACATCATCTGCTCTGAATCTTTAACCAACTAGCATTTCAAATAGTTAGGAGTGGAGTGCAGACCTTCTCATCTGTGTGTTGAACTTCTTCAGGAATTTCATGGACATTTATCTTGATAATAAATATGCCTTTCTTTCCTTTGTTGACATGAGCAAATCCCAAAAAGAATGTGAGTTCTCCCATAGAACTCATCTGAAACTTATCCTTCATAAGCTTCTTAAATTATTCACACAGTTCCTTCTTGGTAGATCCAAAAATGATGTCATCTACATAGATCTGAACAAGCAAAATATGCTCCTTTTGTATTTGATGATAAAGTAGATCAATTTTGCCTCTTTGAAATCATTGCTCAAAGACTAAGCTAGCCAATGCGTCATTACCTAGCTCTAGGTGCCTTGATGAAGTCCATTAGTGCTTTCACAACTTGTAGACTTTATCAGGATAGTCAGGGTCTTCAAACCCTGGAGGTTGACATACATTACACTCCTCTTCAATTTGACCACTATAGGAAGCTCTTTGACATCATTTGTAGACAGTGAAACCCATTTAAGATGCATATGCCAGAAATATTCTTATAGCCTCATATCCTAAGCCACTGCGCAGCAAAATACTTCTTCATAATACAATCATTCTTCTTGTGTATGGGTGGGCAAACAAGTCTTGCTTTGTTCCTTACACAATTCCCCTCTCATCTTTTTGTTTCTGTAGGCCCCACTTTGTACCAAATAGGGCACTATGCACCTTTAGGCAAATCTACAAGAAAATACCCATTATATTTTGTAGCTTGAACTGTAGGAGTTCCTCTTGATTGCCTTACCAAGCAGGAATCACTAAGCAGCTTTAGAAAACTCTCTTTGGTTCTTCTTGAGGTAAGAACAGGCAAAAAGGCATGTATGTAAGTCCTGTGAGTCTTTCCTTCATAAATGGGCATAAGAAAATCCTAGTTCAGAATAAGAAGTGTCATCCTTTTGTTTGACAGGAGACTGCACATCACCCCAATCACATGATCAATGGATGATCCTTGTGAATTTCTTGTATGTGGAAAGTGGGAAGAACGAAACTTCATAAGATGGAGAAGATTCCCCAATCAATGCTGATCTCCCTTGTGTGTCTTCAGTTGTAGGGATTGGTCCCTTCATCCTTCAGAAGTTTCGCAGTATTAACTTCAAGGAGCAGCAGCTATTAAGTTTTCTACTACAGTATACTAAACTTGTGGACTGCAGTATTATCTTGGTGACATCAATACACATCTTCCTGAATACTGCAATCATCATAAGTCCAAGCTTGTCATGCATTGTGGCTTCATAAACAGATTTGAGTGAAGCATCTTAAAAGTATGATAGCTCCTACAAAATTGCATGAAAATACCAATCTTGATCTTGTTGTGAGATATGTTGAATCACAGAAACATTCTTGTAATACTGCAGAAGCATTAGAAAAAGTCCCTGCAACACTGGCACATAACTTCATAGTTTGGGTGAGGAATCAAGTTTAAAATCAGCCACTTGGGACCAATTTACATTTCTACCATAGGTTTATTCTCTAGAAAAACCAACATGCAGTTTTCCTGTACTATTTCCTATTTCTAATTGTTGTTAAACCTGAAAAGCTTTGCTACTTAAGAATACCAACACAGAAACCTTATCACTTTTGCCATCAACTTGCATAACTTATTAAGGTACGTAAGAATTGTACCATGACTCCAAATGGCTTCATATCCTATAGCTGTTTAATACCTAGAGTTCATAAGGAGTCTATTGTGAGGCTTGGACAACTAAGGGACTATTTTTTCATGCAATGCTGTAGAAACTGCTTCTGCCCAAAATGTTGTAGGTACTTAGATCTGCTACTTGTTCTAGCTCGCTCCAACTAAGAGTCTATTCTTCTTTTCAAACTACACCATTTTTTTGAGGTGTCCTTGCCTACAACTGTTATTCTCTCTTTATACCTTTTTCTCTACAGAACTCATCCATCACATGGTTTTTAAATTCAGTCCCATTGTCACTTCTGATAATTTTAACCTTCTTATCCACTAGATTTTCTATTTCCTTGATAAAGTTTTTAAGGATCGCACTAGTTTCATCTTTGTTCTTTAAAAGAAAACCATAAAAAACCTACTAAATATCATCAGTAACTTACCAAGCAGTATTCTTTATGCATTAAACTCACTCACACAAAAGTTGCGGACCAACAGATCCTTATGAAGCATAATAAATGGCTTAGTAGAGGGACTAAGGCCTGTCTTACAAGAGGCTCTATGTTGCTTGCCTTTAAGAAGGCAACACAAGTTTGGTCAATTCTAAAACCTTTTTAAAGGCAAATTCCACCAGATTGATCTTTTAACAAGTTTATGATATTTTGAAATTGACATGACCAAGCCTCCTATGCCATAACATTGATTCCTCAAATGTGCCTTGCAACCTAGACAAAGCTAACCATCTTTGGGAACTATGTTCTTCATATAAACTGTACATGTTGTTCTGTCTAGGAAATTTAGAGTACTTGGACTTTTCATCAGGGCAAATTAAATTTGGAGGACAGATTTTTTAAGACATTTAGAATCAGTAAAAAGAAACATAGGTTTTTTATTTTTTGTCACACATTTGTGGACACTATAAAAAGGTTAAACTTCAACTCCTTGGACAAAGTTTACATCTTCAAAATCAAGTTTATCTGTTTTGTAGTTACCTTTACCAGTGATCTTCCTCCATCTTGTCCTCCACCAAAAAGTAAACATAACTCCATCAAATCTCTTTGAAATCTGAAAAGGTTGAGCTATGTTTCCAGGACATGTGCCTGTGCATCCACTAATCCACAAAATCTTTTAATTTACATTGGGAATTGCTTGCACATAAAACTTATGAAGTTAATTACTTTTTGGGGGACCGCATTATGAATTGTGATCTCCTCGTGCATCAATATAATTATATTTGTTAAAGGTTAATGATGCACCATTGGGTTTGATAGGTCTCCACACCCAACATGCTGAGGGCTTAACAGCATTAAATCCCCTTGCCCTGACAGTATTAACATTTGGCCTAACAGTATTAACAACTTGTTTAGCAGTATTAATATTTTGAATATTAGACCTCTTTGTTAATGCTGTATTCTTGTAAAAGGGCCTTTGTGCTTGATTTTGAAAATGAGTCTTTGGCCTAGCACAAGAAACTGTTGGTTTTGGGTGAGCAGTATTATAAGGCCTAACAGTATTAACAAACCTAGCAGTACTAACAGGTCTGACAGGTGTTAACAGGCCTAGCAAGTACTAACGAGGCTTTGCCATTATGACAGTTTTAAAGGCAGTCCTCATTAAGACTGTCTTTGGAACCAATATGTTTATAAGCAATAGGACAATTATCTGAAAATGATCATAATTACCACAAATAAAGCATGCACAACACCCTGTTATTTAAAAAGTTAACTCCTAATTGATGAGATTTCTGACCATTCCAACTTCTTTGATTCCCCCTAGGTCTCTGTGACCTATACATCTTAGCATACCTACATGTTCTTCTACTTGGTTTGACATTGTTGACTGTCTCTATCGTAGTAGCAGTAGGTATTTCTTTTTTAACTTTTGGGGTAGACTAACTTCTTCCTCATCATCTGACCACCAATCCCTCAATAATTGGGCATCAAGATTCTCTCTAGCCTGTTTAGGTTCTTCTAAAACCTAAACATATTAGCAGGATGGAAATGCTTTTCTTTCATTTCTTTGTCTACCTTAAGAGGAGTTACACTAGATCTAGTTTCAGTACAGTTCTTGGTTGTTGTGTTAAGAGTCTATCACGTATTCTCCTTAGAATTTTTTGATCTCTCTATCACAAAATTAGTTGGCTTTAAAGTTGAATTCATTAGGGACCATACCCATTTTATCTCAGGGTGTTGGAATTTCTCAAGGGTACCTGAATAAGACAGGTCTAAAGGTGCTTGGTCTGTTGAGACGTAAGGGTGAGGTGAGGGGACAGCAGGTGTAACCAAAGCCCCCTTTTGCTCTTGTCAGTTACGACTTGCTAATATTAAAGCATCTAAGTCTTTAGTGATTTTTTCAAAACTTTGCTAGCTTAAATTCAAAACTTCTTTTTCTTCCTTTATTTTTCAAGGTCAGTCTTAACTAAATCCCATTAGATTAAATCCTTATGACCTACACTTCTTTCAACAAAGCAATCTCTTCAGAAAACAAAACTTCAGATTCTTTATATTTAAACACTTGTGCTTCTAAATTGACAGACTCTTTTTAGGTAGATGCTTTAAAGCAGTATACATCTAATTTTAATCTAGTAAAATCATCTTATACTAATTTTTAAGTGCTATCATAATTTTGCAAATACAAGTTTTAGAACTAGATTTTCATTAGATACCTCAGAATCAGAGAATGCCATAAAGAGCATGTTGACTGAACTTCATCATCTACCTTATCACTCATCAAATCCCACCACCTCAATAGCACACATTGCATTTTATGAGGCATCTTCAATCAATAATGCACTTTTGATGAGTTCCCTGGGTTCAATTTGTTTTCTTTCTTCTTGGAAACTCTACATTCTCTAGCAAATGTCCCAATTTTGTGACGTTGAAACACAGTCACCTTGTTTTTTCATATCCAAGACAGTTACTACTTCCATCAATAAATATCTCCTCCCAGTTCTATTGATAGAACTTCCTTGCACCTCATGCCTCAACAATGCTTATTCCACTTTAGATCCCATTCTTCTAAATCATCATTCATGAATTTGCTCCAGGTCTTCATGAACAAGTGAGTCCCTTGTGGTTGAGTGGACAAAACGGGGGAGGACCATTTTTTTTAAAAAAAAAAAAAAAATAGTTGGCATCACTAAACCTAGCAGTACTAGTTTCTGTTTCTTGCAGGATTAACTTTGGTGGTGCCAGTACTAACTCCAGTGTTGACAGTATTAATAGGATTAGTACTGCTTGAACTGGAAGTGGTTAGAAATGCCAAATTCTTTAATCCATCAACACGCCAACAGTTCTTTTAAACCTTTTGTTCAACAATTTTTAAAATTGTGTACATATCATCCAAAACCCCATAGTTTAAAGTCGGGGTTTGTTATCCATACTTACCACATGAGTATCCCATTCTGAAGTAAGCTTCTCAAAAACTTAAACATTCAATCCTCTGGGAGAAGTTTACTACACAGATTTGCCAATTAATAACAAGCTTTTTGAAGCCTGTTAAAAGTAGAGTCCAAAGATTATGAGTTGTAGCATTGAAGTTATCATTACTGTTGCTTCAGTTAAGTGCCTTTTGTGTTTCTTTGTGCATCATTTCCTCCAAGCGAGCTTTAATAGGCAATAAACATAGATTGAGCATTTGATATGGATAAAGGTAAGATGTGTTCATTCGAGAAGAGCCATGAGGAGAAGACTTCTAGCTTTGACATCATTCTTCTTGCAAATCTTTTTTCAGTTAGTTGAGGGCACAGTCATCTTCAATGCTGTAGATGGACCTGATTCTGGTGCTGTAACAGGAATAGGTACCCAAGAATTCCCATTTTCTATTACCTCCCATAATGCATAGTCTTGGATCTGGAAGTAGCTTATTCTGATTCCCACATTTCTCATACTCTTCCTAGTTTGAGAATTGGAAACTTTGAACGAATTGTTCTGTGAATTTTCTAACTCCATTTTCCTAGATCATTGTTTCTCAAAGCACAGGCTCTGATACACATAACAGATTGTGATCCCACGCCTGATCGATTCTTTATGATATAAAGAGTTTGATACCTTGGAATAATCCAAATAACCAAGAATTGAGACGTTGTATGGATATCAAAAGTGTATGCGAAATCTACACTTTGATTACTCTAGAGAATTTATGATGAAACAGTAATGATCACACACATCCCAATAAAACACAAAAAAAACTCACTGCTTCAATATTATAAATAATACGAGTACTCTTCAAGTACTGGGGTTACAAAACCTTGAAGCTATTACAAAATGCTCTCTAAATGTATCTCTTAAAGTTCTGTCTATCACTACTCTAGGGATCTCCTTTTATAGAAATACAAGGAGCCCTTTACAATATATCTGCCTATCTATTAGGAACAGTTACAATTTAAAACTAAATATCCCGAAATGCTCTCCATCCATTCTTATCTTTAGTTCATCAGCTTTGACCATTTAGTACGTAACAACTTCTTCAAACTTGCAGTACTTAAGTTTCATGGCTGAGTACTAAAACTTAGTGCTGGCAAGTACAAACTCTTTAGCAATTCGGTTGGAAGTATTTAATATCTGATAGATTTATTCCCACCATATTTTGTGACCTAAAATACTAACTGACACACAAACACCACATCCAGATTTATACACTATCCGGATCTACACAAATACACAAGAGTTACAATATAGAAATCAAATCTACTCTAAGACATACAAGTGATCAAATGCAATCACTTTTATACAACCCACCTAATCTACTACATAATATACAAGTAATCAAGGATGATTACTTCCATGTAGAGATATCCTATACTTCACTAAATACCCTATAGTGTTAGTGGAACTAGCATAGAATGTAACCATGATCCATGCCTTATGCTAGAATCATGAACAAAGAAGAAGGAAGAATTCTATGTATTTGGTGTGTGTATTTTTATGGGTTTTCATCAAGAGAGGGGAGGAGGAAGACTTTGCTATTTATGGGGGAGCCATCGCTAGTTTTCCCTCCATCTTCTAGAAGCAAATTCAAATTTTGAATTTATTATTTTTTCCTCCATCTTCTAGAAGCAAATTCAAATTTTAAATTTATTATTTTCCCTCCATCTTCTAGAAACAAATTCAGAATTTGAATTTATAATTTTTCCTCCATCTTATAGAAGCAAATTCAAATTTTGAATTTATTATTTTCCCTCCATCTTCTAGAAGCTTTGTATTTTCCCTCCCACTTCTAGAAGCTTTGATTGGGCCTTGATGGGCCGAACCTATTTGGCCTTAATAGGCTAGCCCATTTGCTTGGTCCGATCCAACTAGTGAAGCCCATATGAGTAAGAGTCTCGGGATGTCGATATCGAGTTTATAAATGTATATTTGTGGTGGATAAGATGGTGAGATATCCGTGAATTGAAGTATACATCTACAAGTAACTTGTGAACATTACGTTATGTTTTATAGATTACATGTTTGTCGTCACCAAAAGATAAAGAGTATGTATAGATTAAATATCATAATATTTGCACTAACAATCTCCCCCTTTTTGATAATGACAAAATATGTAAACTATAAAGCATAGTAAAGTTTAAAAGTTATTTGTTTACATTCCTTCTCCCCTTTTTGTCGAAACAAAAAGGAGTTTCTTGGATATATGTTGGAGCATTTAGGTTGAGAGAAGGTAAGTGGTAAAGTAAAAATGTTGGAGGAATTAAGAGAAGGTAGGTGCTTCTAATGGGTGCTTCGAGTATATAGATTGAAGGTATGAGGAAAAAGACGTGAGAAATAAAGGTTGAAGGTTATTTTGTGTTTCTTGGATAGTCGAGAGGAGGTTATAAGAAAATAAGTGCTCCGGGTGTATTTGTTAGGGGAATGAAAAAAAGGTAGGTGCTTCGAGTGTATAGGTTGAAGGAATAAGGAAAAGGTAGGTGCTCCAAGTATAGGTGCTTCGAGTGTATAGGTTGGAGGAATGAGAAGAAATATGAGAAATAAGGTTGTGGTGTATAACAACCCGTAATTTTTATCAATTTACTTATCTATCTATTAAATTAGATGCACTGTAATATCCATCTATTATATATAAACCACCTTTGTACAGGGAAATTTTTGCTTTATCTCATTATGCAACGTAATTTGCATCTCTAAAGTAAACGAGCTCACGCAACCTCTACCAATGCCATCTCTATCTATGTTTATATCATGTAAATATGTCAAGTCTATGTCTTAATATCATTTTTACCAAGTACATTATCCCATTTAGGTACTTTCAAACGTTAATATTCAAACAAGGCATTTAAACATTAAACGTTTACATTTTTTAATATCAAAAAACCCTAATTATATGTAAGGTATACATATAAAGTGAATGTGCAAGCCTTTCAACATGTGTACAAGTGTACAATGTACAAATTTGAATTATATTTTCCCTCCAAGTCAATGTATAAAACATTAAAGCTCAAAGTACAAGTCAATAATGCAAGAAAGTCAAACTAGGTTATTTTACCACCTAAACCACTTTAGTTTCTTACCACCACTCTAGCACAAGATATAAGTACTTAATGCATGACTTCTAAACCCCAAACCTAAACCTTAAGTCATTCTAAAACTTTAATTTAAAACCCTAAACCCTACACGAAACCCTAAAACCCTAATTTCACTTTAAACCTAAAACAAAACCTTAAACCCTAAAACTGAACCTTAAACCTTAATACTAAACCATAATATAAGTCCTAACCTTAATCCTAAACCATAATCTATCCTAAATCCTAACCTTAACTCAAATTAAAACCCTAAATCCTAAGCCGAAACCCTAACCCGAAATAAAATGAACCTGACACCCCTTTTTTATCCATTTTAACCCATATTTAGCCAAGTTAGCATCCTAACACCTCTATAACATCACCACCATGTCACCAAGCAGCCTCCTAAGTAGCTCCATCACCTCCCTTGGCCACCAAGTTTGTCTCATCACCTCCTTGTCACTCCATAGTAGCCGAACCCCCCTCCCCTTCCACAACCTTCACACCCTTACACCTTGCATAGCTACCCTCCTAGCTCCCAACACTCACCCTGTCTAACCCTTGGCCACCACTCCACTCTACTTGATCCCTACTTTACTCAAACTTGGCCTCCAATTCTCTATTACACTATAAATACACACGCATACATACATATGTTCATATCTCATCATCTAAATTCAAAACACTCTCAAGGTTGTGATCTAGCCATGTCTTAGAAGAGAAGTGAAGTCCTAAGATCAGAATTGAAGCCAAGAATCAAGAAAAAGAAACCCTTGAAGTCGTTTTTAGGCGTACGAACTCAAACAACCCATTTCGACCCATTTTAGCTCAAGTAAGCTCAAAATATTATTCAATAAACTCATAATCTGTTTTAGAATATTCATAAGACTCCTAAGATCCTATATGAATTCTTGTTTGATCCCTTGAACCACAAACCCATACGTTTTTGGTTAAAACCCTAAAAACAACCCGTTTTGATTTTCTAGCTAACGAATCCTTTTTCTAAACTTTTGTTACGTTAAAACATCTTATTTTAGCTCATTCTAATAAGCCATGACCTGCAAAACTCTTTTGGATTTCAAAAATATCAAAATTATGAATTTTGGCCTTAATTTGCAAACGTTTTCATGCATAGGGGTATATATCGTAACTTTCTAAAATTTATAACTAGAGGGACTGAAAATGTCATTATTCCAAAGATAACTATAGGGACCATCATCTTGCCTATTTTAAAAGTTAAAGGTTTAAATTATATATACTTTATATATAAAGGACTAAACTTGTAAAAGTTTATAAATCGAGGGTATATATTGCCATTTTTAAAAACTTATAAATATAAAATATAATATCTTTATATAAATTATAAAAATATATATATTAATATTATAAGACTCGATTTTATTAAAACCCGATACATTTATCGCTATTAATTCAGACGATCGTCGCTTTATAAACATTACGTTATATATTAAGGTAATTTATCATCGATAGCTTTGAAGAAACTTAAAATCTTATCGTATCACGTTACTAGGGAATTTCATGTGAGGGGTTCCATTTGGGTATTTTTTTGACGAGTTTGCTGGGTTTACGATTTAAAGTGCCCTGACTCCTCAAACGATACTACATGGCCTCTGGATTATGATAGCCTGAACAGTGATACAATATTTCCATAAATTAATAAATCAAAGTAATAAGTTAAACTTTATGAAGTTTTGAAACCTTAATAATCACAACTAAAGACATTGACATATTACCCCAGGTATGTGTGACGAAGCGTTACTTTCAGTTGATATATTTTGCAATCAATCGATTTTTCTGGTAAGGTGATGTTCGTAGCTCGCATTTTAAATCTTCTAATTTGTCATTTCATAAAACCAGCGAGGGGGATACATGCTATAAAACATTGAATACGAGTGTTTTTCCAACTGTATGCTATCTTGATATATTATTGCCTAAGTCCTTACTTTTTCCATTAAGACCCCACTATCATGAACCGTTAATTACTTTTCGGAGTAAGTACGAATGCTGTGAATAGATCTATTTGGGACTGAACTCCCGTTGGTGTACCTATACTTTCTGGTAACCAATACGTAACTTAATTTGAATCACTATGCAGTATGTTTGGCAAAGGCACGCGTTGGGGCAACTTTCTTGTAATTTATTTGATTATCTCAAGGTTCCTGTGTCATGATAGCTTAGGGTAATAATACTGTTTTCTATTAATATTTGTACTCCATTGCAATTATTATATTTATGGGGTATAAACAACGTTAACCACATGTTATGATGACTTGTATTCAAACTGTTTAACATAAACCTATGAATTTCACTCAACCTTTGTGTTGACTTTTTAGCATGTTTATCTCAGGTAACTGAGCATCTTATGGCACAGAGTGGCACGGACTTGAAGATGGCTAAACTGTTATCATTCAAACTTTATGTTTCTAGATGTTTGGGACCTCTCTTTTGTAAAAACTCTGATGAATAAATGAATGATAACTAAATTTTCTAAAAACGTCTCTTTACGATTCATTTTCTATGATTATGACTGTTGTACTATGAAATAATACCCCAGATTAGCTTCCGCTGCTATATATGTCAAAATGGGGGTGTTATAGATTGGTATCAAGAGCCACGGTTATAGAGAACAAGGTTGAAACCTTAACTATAACTACTTTTCTTTTTCTATCCAAGAAAGTCCTTCGTGCCACTACATTTACAGAATAGTATGTAAAGTACATAAAGTATCCATCATGACCTTAGAAATTATTTTCTGCAATTGAAACTCGTATACCAACAAGAAAGGACGAAAGCTTAAAGATCATATTAATGGTCTCGGGTAGGTTTGTTTTTTTTGCTTTGAGAGTCTTAAAACGAAACAAAGATTGAGAGTAACAGATTTGTTATGTGTCACTCTTTTAAATTCGTATATCAAATGAGTTAAGCTCAACACAGATCTATGATGAGGTTTATGCTTTCGTTTGATTGATCTTTATTAAGATCTTGAAAATTAATTGCTAATCACGAAAAGCATTATCTGAGATCTTGATTTTTTCTTTTAGGTTCGAGTCTTAGTATTGGATTGGAGGAGATGTTGTGATTATGTGACGAAAGGATTAGGTAGATTGTTGGATTTGATGGTTATTAATTGTGATGAATAGATGTTGTGATAGAGATGATTGTTGTATTCGATTGATGATATGGCTGCTGATGTTGTGGTGTTGTTGTAAATCGAGTCTGTCTTCTTTTTATCTCCTTTTTTGTGACCTTAGACTCTGACTCAGTGAGTCGACCCGGGTCAACTCGGTAAATACCGAGTTGACTCAGTTTGGGTTAGGTTTTGGTATAATTCGCCTAGGGTGTGGTATACTTCGCCTACGACAGATGTATACTTCGCCTAACATGACAGTTGTATAGTTCGCCCAAGCTTGGCGTATAATTCGCCCAACTTGGGTGGTATAAATCACCTCTTTGAGGTGGTATAATTCGCCTCTTTGAGGTGGTATAATTCTCCTTGTGGAAGATGCCAAATTTTGTAAGCCAAAAAGATGGATCTGTGTCTTGTGATTCTGATAAGCATGGATGAAGGACATAAAATAAACCCAGACATAAGCTTTGGGCAATGACGAAATAAGCACAAGATACACCCATAAAAGGAGCAATAAGCTAGAAAAAAACCTAATAAGCCAAAAAAAGTGAAACCAACTGATTATAAGTTTTGGAAAAGCAAAAGAACCCACAAAAAACTCATCAACACTCTTTAATAAGCTCAAAATTAAGCTCAGAAATAAGGACAAAATTAAGCAAAAAAAGAAAGTTCAATATTAAATCGCTACATACTTTTTTTATAGACACAAGAAGATATTGAAAACTTATGTTATATAAAGAAAAACAACAAAAAACGTGGCTTATTTTTTTCAAAAATAAGCACACAAATAAGCTTATAATAAGGATTCACACACGAAACAACACAACACTGAATACAAAACATAACCTGATGCTCATGATACCACTTGTTACATGATTCAAAACACCTTATTCGGGGGGTCTTGGTTGATCAAAGAACACAAGATGAGATATTATGTTTGTTGGGACATACAATACAAAAGGTCAAAGTACTGCTAAGTAGAAAGTCAAAGTACTGCTAAGTAAGAAGTCTAAGTATACTGCCTGTTAAGGATCGAAGTACCGCCGTGGATAAAGGAATCTTCAAAGGATATCATTTAAACGTTATGTTATTAATTAATCTTGTAACAGTTATTTTAATGATTAGTATTGATTAGTGTTTATGTCATACAAGGACTGTACACCTACTAGAGGTTATCCTTATGTTTATAAAAGGATTTCTAGGAAGGTATTAGAAAATATACAAGAACACGAATTATTAGTATTGTATTAGGGATCTGCAATTTAGGCAGATTCAAAAGGTTTATAATAGAAATCGTTTGATTAAGCATTGTATGTTCTTCTTAAGTACTGCTGACTAGATTCCGCATAGTTGACAGTATATCAGTGTTTCATTAAGGAATATCGATCCTACAAGTGGTATCAGAGCTTGTGGAGAGACTCTGATCTAGAAGAACTTTAATCATTCGAAATCTTTTCAAACTCCAAAAAGATGTCTGAAGCTGAACCTATCCCTCCCACCTCGTCCGTCACTGCACTAAGAATCCCAATGATCAAGAAGGGTGAATATGATCTTTGGTCAATGAAGATGCGACAGTATATTGCCATCACTGATCATATACTGTGGGATATAATCACCAATGGAGACCAAGCAACAACTGATCCTGCATCCTCGTCTGCACCAAAGACTTCGCTTGCTGCTAACGCAATGAGGGGAAAGAGAGAAACAATGAGAAGCTCTAATATACTTCTTTCCTGCTATCCTGATAACATCTCTCAGTTTTCATGATTCGAGTTGATTGGTCAGCAGAAAATTATGGTTTAGCATAAAAGCAAAATTTGGAAGAAACAAGCATCAAGAAGAAGCAAAAGAACTTTGAAACAACAATTTCGAGACATTTACTATCGATCTATGGAAGATATAGATTTTAGCATACGAAAGGTTTTCAGCATATTCTTAGCATGCTTGAATTATATGATGCAAAGTGTCCAAGAAATGCTAACTTGAAGTTTCTAATAAAGAAGACCTACCATCTGTGTGGCATGTATTGCTACAATGATACGGGGACAACCCTGGATTAGATGACTTGGAGTTTGATGATCTCTACAACAAACTTGAAGTATATTAGCATGAATTATAGGGTTGATTACAACTTCTAGTTGACAAAACATAGCTTTTCTGTCCACTGATAGTCATGGGCATTACTTTGAAACAAAGTACTACTGACCTAGATATAACTCAAAAGGAAAATACCATAGCTACCTCAAGCAAGGAGAAAACTGCTCCTAACTAAGATTCTCATTCAGATGAAACAAATGTTCTTTTCTTTTCTCCAAGCAAGCATCTATGCCTAACAACTCTGATATAAGACCCTGCTGCTTCAGAAGGAATATGTATCAACTCATAGATGATGTTGAAGATTTGGATGAAACACAGTTCATTGTTCATGGTCCACAAGGCAATTTATGCAGCTCAGCCTATGCATTCAAGAACGTACTGCTGACAAGAAGTTTTCATTATCCTCTGAAGAACAAGCTCTACATGATGAGCTTGTGAATTTGATGCATCAAGAATCTCTTGCTAAACTTCATCATGATGCTCAAAGGACCGCTTTTGAAGAAGAAAAGAAGAGAATTGCACTCGCAAAGGAAAAAGCATGTGCCAACAGTACTTTCACTCTAAGTACTGCTAAAACACCTCCTCAAAGTACTGGTAATACACCTACAGATTCTGAGGATGATGTTCCAAAAGATGGTGTTTTCTCTACTAACTCTTTTGATGCTGAACATACTGACACTGAGGAGAATGGGGTGCCTGACTACAACAACATGGATCACACCATAGATGTCAGCTCTACTCCTACACACAGAATTCATAAGATTCATCCTCAAAGTCAGATTATTGGCAAAAGTACTGCTGGGGTTCAAACAAGAAGAAAGCTTAAAGAAAGTACTTCTAACCAACATCAAGCATTGTTGTCCTTTATATACAAGCAAAACAGAACCAACCACAAAGATCAGCAGACATGCTTGTTTGCTTGTTTCCTATCTCAAGAGGAACCCAAGAAAGTCTCTCAAGCCTTAGCCGATGAAAGTTGGGTTAAAGCGATGCAAGAAGAACTACTTCAATTTCAAGCTACAAGATGAATGGTATTATGTACTTACCAGATGGCACGAAGAGTGATTGGAACTAAATGTGTTTTAGAAACAAGAGGGATGAACGTGTTACTATTTATCAAGATAAAAGGCATGACTTATTGCACAAGGGTACAGACAAATGAAGGTTGTGGATTATGATGAAGGTCTTTGCACCAGTTCTAGAATGAAGCAATCAGACTCATTTTGGCATTTGCATCTTTTATGGGCTTAACTAATCTACGAATGGATGTCAAAAGTGCATTTTTATATGGCAACATCACAGAAGAGGTGTATGTAAAACAACCTCCAGGTTTTGAAGATCCTACTCATCCAAACAAAGTCTACAGAGTTGTCAAGGCACTTTATGGCCTACATCAAGCCCACGAATCATGGCTGAAAGACATCCTCATCTTTTCGCTTTTTGGAACATGGCTATAGGAGAGGGGCTTATTGATAAACTCTGTTTATTAAGAAGGATAGAAGAGATATCTATGATGGATACAGTATATGTAGATGATTATATCTTTGGGATCGTACCAAGTCTTCTATGTGAAGGATTTTGAAGACTTATGCAAAAGGAATTCAAAATGAGTTCAATGGTTGAACTCACTTTCTTTTTGGTGCTTCAGCGTCAATGAAACTAATGAAGGTATATTTTTCTAAGTCCAAGACAAATATGTGAAAGAGTATCTCAACAAAATTTGACTTTAGAAACCATTAAGCCAAGCATCTACTCCAAGAGGGAGCTGCATATTCCTCTAGAAAAGAAGACGAAGGGTGAAGAAGTTGAATGTAACATCTTTTTTTTATTATAGGTCAATGATTGGGTTTGACATGTACCTTAAAACTGCATCAAGACCATACATAATGTTTTTGCTGTTTGTCTGTGTGCAAGATTTCAAGTCACTCCCAAAGTTTCTCACCTGCATGCTGGTTAAAAGTATAGTGTAGGTACCTCAAACATCAACCAAACTGGTTTATGGTATCCTAAAGACTCTCCTTTTCATTTAGAAGCTTTTTCCGATAGTGACTATGCTAGGGACAATCATGATAGAAGATCAACTTCAGGAGGATGTCAATATCTTGGAAAGAAGCTGTTCTCTATTGCGAATTGCAAAGAAACGAAAAATACTGGCTATATCATCTACAGAGCAAGAATATGTAGCAGCTGCAAGTTGTTGTGCTCAGGTTCTTTGGATGCAAAATCAACTCCTTGATTATGGATTTAACTTCATGAACACTGAAATCCATATAGACAATGAGACTACCATATGCATTGTGAGGAATCCTGTTCTTCACTCCAAGACCAAGCATATTCAGATTCGACATCACTTTAATTCGAGATGTTATTGACGCGTGTCAATTAATGTTGTCAAGGTTTCAAACTGAAGACAATGTTAGCATGATTTTACTCCACCAAAGGCTTTGACGTATGTGCAGATTTAACTTTTTGGTGGTAACTATTGGGATGATGAACCCATAGCTACATTTGAGGGGAGGATCAAATGTAAAGTACTGGTGCACAAGTAAAGTACTGTTTTAGTTAGAATGGATCTTGAAGGTACTCTACTAAGTTTAATGGGGAGGGATATGAATGATTTGTTTCAGAGTGTTAATGAGTTTGAAAGAGATATTTTGTAAAATTGGCAGGGTTGTGCTGCAATTTTGAGTTGGTAAATCTTTTTAAGTTGAAAGTACTGCCTTAGCCAACTCAAAGTTCTGCTTGTCTTAGAAAAGTACTGCTAGACAGTAACTAATTACTGTTTCTAACGTTCGGTCCAACAGTCAAACATACGTATTTGCCTAAAATACGTATTTACAACGGTATCTTTTATAGTTATCAACAAAAACCTAATAAATACTCAACTGAATTGCATTGTTTTCTCATTTTATCTCTTTTCATTCCCAATCTTTTAATTACAACCCCGACGCCCTCAGTTCTCTTTTAAAAAGGCAAAGTAATCCCACTGTGTAACAAACACAACATGAATGCTTGCATGAAAGACGGGCTCAGAATGCTGATATTTTTATCAAATCATCGATAATCTTACGTGGATGCTCAATAACTACCTCTTTGCTAGTTATCCTTGATCTAATCGGTCCCTGGCTTCAACAATTTTGGGCTATCGCTTAACTCTCAGAGGTGATCAATGGAACTTACCATTATATTCGCCCACGTAGCTGGAAAGAAAGTTAAGTAGAGGACGAGACAGTTGATTATCTGCGATAAATTACCTTATGAGATTGTAGACTTTGAAAAGAATGCACAAGATAGATAGTCACTAGAAGGAATCTCCATGAATACATAGCTCCAGGTTATTGGATTCATCCTGATAAGAAGTATCTCATCATTCTCAGAGCGAATTAATCATTTCAGGGCTTTTTTATACTTTATAGAGATACTGCATATTAGATAGACAGGATTTGTATCATCTGTATCGATTGTTCAAGACTATTAAGAGTACTTCCTCCAAGCCGTTTATGTCTGATACTCTAGGCGATCTACTACTATTGGGGAGACGCGAAATAGAGTGGATGATTACTTTCTGGAAGAAGCAAGAAGATTGGGAAAATCGAAAGGTGGAGACATAATGAATTGTCAGGAGTGGCATACACTAAGTTAGAGGATGGTACTATGATTCATATTCGGCTGAAAGAAGATATCCTCTATCAAGAGAGATGATGATAAGGAATGCTGGAACATGAAGGAAGTTTTGAAGATGAAAGTGAGATAGCCATATACAATTAACATCTGTTGCAACTTATTGGATAACTAAAGACGGCGATGATTCTTAAAACAAATAGTATGATTTATCAAAACTTTTCTTTGAGATTAATATATTTTGTTTTGATAAAAATCTTAACTGTGAACAAGCAGTACCTTATTCATAGTACTGCTAGTGTAAAACAAACAGTACCTTGTTGAAAGTACTGTTAGTTAAAAAGTTGTTTTTGAAATATTTTGAAGATTTGAGTATGCAAAAGGTTTAAGGAACAAATGATGAGATTAAAACTGTTTTAAGATTGAGTTTTGGACAACAAATGGTAATCATTCACCATATCTCACAATAAAAAATTGACTAGTACCAAATCAAACCAGTTTATGTAAAGACATCTCAAATCTGTTTGATGGTTGCAATTTAACCAAAAATTGTATGGTGTCCAATACACCATGGTAATTGCACTGAATTATTGGCCACTCAAAGCAAAACGGCTTTTTGGAAAGATAACTCAAATCCGTTGAAAGCTTAATATATGCTCAAAACTATATGGTTTCAACTCACCAAATTGTATTACTGAAGTTGCTATTCCCTGAGCAAACGGCTACAGTAAAGACTTATCGAAAATCCCGTTTATGTTTTGTAATGATTACCAAAGTCAATATAGTATTCAAACACTATGATAAATGTTCTGGTGTTGAATGGTTCTCATTTCACCATGGATTATTACCTTTTCTAGGTACCAAAGAACTTACTAGCCCAAATGGCTAAGCATTTTAGAGTTCAAACCTAGTTAGTGTAAACTTAGATACTTGTAGTGAGTTGATTTAAGAGTTTTTCACTTTAGAATTTAGGTCTGCATTTGAGTTTTTGTCAAGTATATCAGTAACAGCAGTATTAACTTAGTTAATACTGCTGTTGCTTATCATTTTTAAAGTTTCTTTCTAGCATTTAAAAGTAGGAGTTAGAAATTTGTTTTAAGCATCTTAGTAGTATTCCATTAGCTTAGTATAAATCATCTTTTAATTTTCAATTTTAAGCTTTGTTGGGACATACAAGACAAAAGGTCAAAGTACTGCTAAGTAGAAAGTCAAAGTACTGCTAAGAAGAAAGTCTAAGTACTGCCTGTTAAAGATCGAAGTACCGCCGTGGATAAAGGAATCTTAAAGGATTATCATTCAAACGGTTATGTTAGTAATTATCTTGTAACAGTTATTTTAAATGATTAGTATTGATTAGTGTTTATGTCATACAAGGACTGTACACCTACTAGAGGTTATCCTTATGTTTATAAAAGGATTTCTAGGGAGGTATTAGAATATATACAAGAACACGAATTATTAGTATTGTATTAGGGATCTGCAATTTAGGCAGATTCAAAAGGTTTATAATAGAAATCGTTTGATTAAGCATTGTATGTTCTTTTTAAGTACTGCTGACTAGATTCCGCATAGTTGATAGTATATCAGTGTTTCATTAAGGAATATCGATTTCCTACAGTTTCCCTTCCCTCCTCTTTTTTAGATATTAGACTCAATAAAACAATGCTTTGATAATAAGATTGGGTATAATGGGGTAAAATAAGGGGAAACTCCCTTTTGATCTTAAACTACAGAATCAATACGGCGTATTTAATTTCATTGAATACAGCGTATTGAATCAATTTTTACCTAAGGTTTTAAACATCAATACGCCATATTTAGTTGAAAGGATACGCCGTATTGACCTAATATAAGGGACTATAATTTAACTTTCATACGCCGTATCCTTTCAAAGACATATGGCGTATTCAATTCAGACCCTTGCATACGGCGTAGCCCTCTACGAATATGTCGTACTATACCTCACACAGAATGTTTACTGATTTGGTTCATTTTTCAAATATGGCACCATTACGAGCTGTCGGTCAGAGGTACCCATGGCTTAGATATCAGATAGAGGAGTATACTGATAGGATTAGGCACAATTATGACCAAAGGCTCGAGACTATATGGAGCAGACCGGTTAATCAGGTACATGTGCTAGATTTTGAGGGTTTGACAGCCGAGATGAGGCAAGATCTAGCAGTGAGGTTGAGGATGGTATATTTTGGCAAGGGACAATAGGTATTTGTGAGTCATGCTTGGAGGCGGTTGTTTGGGATCTGAGGGCCCTTAGTTCAAGATTTTATTCTGGAGTTCCTGAGTACTTGTAGGATGAGTGATACTGTTAAGGATTTAGACACCGCTGATACCTTGTGTTTCCAGTTAGGAGGAGTTAGGAGGAGGATGACTTGGAGGCAGTTTATCTTGGCATTGGGGTTACTCACGGAGATGGAGATGGCAGAGGCTGGGTTTGGAGCCTACTAGGCTGAGAGTAATAGATTGATCCCCGATAAGGGGGTCTTAGGGATTATTAGATGGAGATCTCATCTGACATAGACTTCTTAGGCCCCGCCCCTTCTTATGTTCTTATTCGAGACCCTGTGAGGAGGCTATGCCACAGGATGATTGCTTATAGTATTTCTGGTAAGGGGCAGGCACCTAAGAAGGTGACCGATATTGATCTCTTCTACCTCCGCAGCATAGACCGTGGGACTATTAACATCCTACATCTATTAGCGCAGTATTTGTTTAGACATGCGGAGGGGAGGAAGAGCGGGGCCAGGCTGTTAGGAGGGTACTTTATTGGGCGTCTGGCTATGTATTTTAGGCTCGTTAGTGACGATGGATTAAGAGGGTTGCAGGTAGTCACCCGAGAGCTCCCGTTGATTGATTTACATGAGCTTGAGAGGCTCCACATCTGCACAAGGTACGGAGAGACATGGAATTGGGCAGCCCATGGACCAGAGAGGTAACAGGCTGCTGCGGCTGGTACCGATGAGGCCGATAAGGCAGGTCAGGTAGTTGAGGAGGCTGCTCCAGAGATTCTAGCACCAACACCAGCACAGGCACCTCCACCACCTCCACCTGCCCTACAACCACATACTATGTCACAAAGGATCGAGAGGCTCGAGGAGGAGGTGCACGACTTATGACGTAATGTTGTAGGCCTGCAAGGAGATGTCGCAAGCTTTACCACCAATCATTCTAGAGTCTCCACCTGGTTGATCTCCTATGGATGCTAGTGGCCAGACTTATCAGTCATTTGACAACACCCTTGTAGGTAGCTCAGGATTGTCCTTCCGGAGCCGTGTCAGGCCCAGGACAGGCGATGCTAGCACCTCCGTAGCCCCTCATACCGATGCTTAGCCCGACCCCTGATCTCTCTATGTTATTATCTTTTGTTGATCTGTATTGTATATTACACTATTAAACTTTGATTACCGATTTCTTTTTGATGTATATTATATGATGATCGGTTTACTTGTGTGTGATAGAATCTAGACTGGAAGTAAGTTCAGCAACACGACTCATTGATTGATTACAGGTTTGAAATCCCGAAACCATTTGCTTAACACAGACAAGATAAGAAGGAAAAAGGTCAAACTTAAAGATCAGCTGAAACAAAAGTGCTTCCCAGGAGACAACCCGGTCATTTTGATTGTTTGTCGCATTTAATTGTTTGAATTTTAATTTTCTGCACGAGTCTGTCTTCCCAGACATTACATACCCCTCTGGATACAGCGTATGTATGTCTAGACGTTATTAGTTTTACAACTTAATTATTTATTTTCCAGTAATTTAATTATTTCTACAGGAACAATACGGCGTATCCTAGGGTTTGGGATACGGCGTATTGACCCCTGTACAGTTGTGTGTTTAATTGTTTTCTTGTACCATTGTAGCGAGATAGAATTTGCACTTGTCTTCTAACCATCTACAGGACCTTGTTGAAAATATGATATGGTATATGCTGAAAAAGACTTGTGTTGGACTTATCTGGGCATTCTGAAGCCCTAGTTAACACACTTTTTGCTCAAGAACTCATCATGGAGAATTATCACGAGCAAAACATCAGGGAGTTTTCTGTTCTAATTCTGTTTTCCCTTATTATTTAATTGTTTTATCTATACAACAAGGACATTGTATAATTTAAATGGGGGGATGGAGAATTAGAATGTACTTGTCCTCATTTTCACAAATAAAATGCTATATGCTTAAAATGCCTTAAAATGGATCAAATTTAAAAAATTTAGCATGACTTTTGTAAAAATCACTAGTTACATTACTAAGCGCACTATGACCCTTGATACTATTGTGATAATTAAGCCTATTCCGTTTCCAACTGTCTAAGTAATTCCACAAATTTATGAGTGTGTCGGTGATGTAGTGGACTTTAGAACTTGGCCTGGTATATCACTCGAGACTGCCATGATTAGTACTATGGATTTAGATAGAAGAACATGTTCAACTGATAAATTTGTAGGATTAAACCAAATAGACTACATGTCATAAAAATAACTAACTTCACTGGTTAGTTAACTCCCATGTAACCCTTGATTACTCTTATTTTTAGAGTAAAATCCCCTAGAACAACCTGTTGGCCATTCCTTCTTTTTGACACCTATTTATGTTTCGTTACACCTTTTCACCTTCATTAAGCCTTACCCTTGTGTAGATTAAGCACTCTTATTTCTTATCTATGTTGTAAGTTGCTTTCGTGTAAAGTACTGTTTCGCCATGTGTGCAAGTGAAATTTTTCTATCTCTGTATTGGTCAAGAAATTGCACAATGCAATGGGAAAATATGTAGCTCGCTACTTTTCGCAATTATGAATTATGTCTGATGAAGTACTACAAGGAAAATATTATCCGAATAAATTATGAAAGTGAAGACGGTGGAATCAAACCGAGGTTTATTATGTATTATGAAAAAAATGGAAAATGAGAAAAAGCAAAAAAAGAGGAGGAAGAAAAATAGTCATTTCAAAAATAAGTTTATATCGAAGGAATCACTTAGAAGGATCGATTATTCGTTGATACGTTACAGAAATCAACGATGTTAAGTTTGGTAAAAAGTGGCTGATATCACCACTTGTGTGAAAGTATGTAAAGAGCGGGATGTAAGGGAAGTTACCCGTTATGGGAACGTCAACTTTGGTTGTCTTTGTCATTTCTGTGATCGAGGCGTCTTCACTATGGATCAGCTCTAAAACTTTAGTTTTACGTTTTACATTTTAGGTATTTTGGTCAGCATGCAAGTCTTACACTTTTTAGTGTCTATGTCAAAAACTGGGATTAACCCATCTTTAGACATATCTTGCATCCTCTTAAAGTGGACATGGCCCATTCTAGCATGCCATAAGGTTGAATCATTCAGTTTAGAGGTTGACATAAAGGCTGAACCAATATTATCATTAACAATATTAAGCCCGGCCTAAACATTTGATTACTCAAATAACCAAAACCAATAAACATACCATGTTTGGATAAATTTTTTTATTAGATTCAATCACCTGTTAATAACCACAATTATTCAAAATACTACTTGAAACCAAATTCTTCCTTATATTCAAAACATGTAAAACATTCAACAAAGAAATAACTTTTCTAGAACTAAACCTAAGATCTACACAACCACGTCCATGTACAAGGGTTGTTGACTCATTTCCCATATGAAGAATAGATCCATCATTCAGTGACTTATAAGTCTTGAACCATCATCTATCTTTACACACATGCATAGTTGCTCTAGAGTCAACCCACCACCCAATATTATCATCCTGCACAAAGTAAGCTTCAGATACATATGTGACATAATAAATCTGAAGGGATTTATTAAACATATTCTGACCTTTCAGAGGGTTGGAAGAACCATCCTCTGATCCCTTTGTACTTGATCTATTAGCTCTGTTGCCAACATCACCAGCTTTGCAATCCTTTTTCAAGTGTCCAGGTTTCCCACACTTCCAACAAGTAACTTTTGGGTTGTTGTTAGGATTAGCTCTGGTGTCATGAGGTTTACGTTTACCCTTGTTGTCATTGTACCTGGAGGAGTTGTTATGCTCTACCATATTGACAACTGAAGGACCAGAAACATTGTTGCCTTTTGGCTTGTCATTATCCTGTGCTCTGAGAGACTCCTCAATTCGTAGATGATTTCCCAACTCAATCAGAGTTAATTCCTCCTTCAAATGTTCAAGGTGTGCTTGAAATCTTTCCATGAAGGGGGAAGTTTATCAATGATACATGAAACCTAAATAGATTCATCCATGTTTATTTTATGTTATGTAAACCTTCTAAGTATACCAAGAAGTTCATTGTATTGTTCCAAGACTGGTCTTGAATCAGTCATTTTGTAATTTGTGAAATTACTAACAAGGAACTTCTTACTTGAGGCATCCTCAGCCATATATTTGGCTTCCAAGATATCCCATAGTTCTTTAGAAGTTTCAACATTCTGGTAAACATCAAACAAGGAATCAAACATACCATTGAGGATTAAGCCTCTGCATACATAATCATCATTGTCCTATTTGGCCCTTTTCCTGACTTGCTCCACAGTTGGATTATCACCTCCATCCTCTGGCATATGAGTAGCCAGCACATACATCACACTCATGTTGGAAAGCAAGAAGTGCATCTTCTTCTACCATCTTCTGAAATCTACCCCTTTAAACTTTTCTAGTTTGGCAAAGTTTGAAGCCATCTGTTTCATAATAGCAGCCATTGATTATCAAAAAATAGTTTACTTTGATTGATGGTGGTATGATCCCAGAACAGGGTAGAGATAATCAATGACCTAACCATGTATCAAATGAATGGTTACCGGATATCACTTGGAATCGTGTAATCACTTTCCAAAGTAAACTATTCGACCCTAATGCCTGGGTATCACGAATATCTACTTGGGATAAGACCAAATGTATGTTCTTGTTTGAGACACCAATCAAGAACCCTTGCGCATCTACGTGCTTAGGTTTTATGTGTATAATTTTACGCATTTATTCTGTGTATGTTTTCACAAGAATATGTGACCTCTAATTTATAGGAGAGTACTCAAGTCCTTGGTCAAAGAATTATGAGAGATTATATGAGATGTAATCTCTTCCATAATTAGACTCCTTAATTTTAGGAATTAGTGGTTACATGACCAATTAAACATGGCCATTAATGTGATTGTAACTTACCATAAGAAATGGTCAAAGCAGTTACAAGTCATTGAATTCATACCAGAGTGTTGTTCATTTAGTGTCCTGAAACTTCAGCTAGCCCGCTGAAGAGCATACCCTCTGAGAGTTGAATACTGAAACAACCTCTGATGAGTTAACCCACTGAGGATACTTCCTCTGATGGATTACTCTCTGATGGTATCCTTCATCTTACTCACTTAGTGAGTTGTAAAGCTAAAGCCATCAGCCCTTTGATGAACATTCTTCAGTCCAGAGTTACTCACTGAAGAGTGAAATCTTTGAAGATCATCAGCGACCTCAATTCCCTCAACCACTATCTGAGTCAGGGTACTCAGTGACCTCTGGGTGTACACTTCGTTCCTTCATCCCCATTTCAAGGTATGAACTGAACCCTGCAACTGAATTAAATTTCCAACAATTTATACCAATTGAAGACGGTGATTTATACCATATGAAGATGGCGATTTATACCAATTGAAGACGGTGATTTATACCAATTAAAGACGGCGAATTATACCATTTAAAAAAGGCGATTTATACGTCTCTGGTACGGCGATTTATACGTCTTTGGTACGGCGATTTATACGTCTTTGGTAGGGCGATTTATACGTCTCTGGTACAGCGATTTATACTTCTCTAGTACCGCGATTTATACGTGACTTAAATTCAACGATTTATACCATTACCTTAGGCGATTTATACACTTAAATTTTCAAAGACCTAAACAAATCTAATTTTTCACGGTTTCTTCTTGATTTAGTAAAATCCCTTGAAAGAATCATTTATTTCTCAGTTTAATCCTAGAATTTTAAAATCCCATGAATTTAGACTTCCTTCTCATAATCACTAATCACTAAAATGATCCTTGCTTATCATTTCACATCACTTTTGCAATGTCGACTCAACAAGATATTTATGCTGTTAGTTCTAAAACACGTCCTCCTATGCTTAACAAAGAGAACTATGTTCCATGGTCCTCTCTTCTTCTCCGTTATGCTAAGAGTAGACCAAATGGAAATTTAATCTACAATTCCATTATAAATGGTCCATATATCAGACAAATAATACCTGAACCAGGTGATCAAAACCGTGAAGTTCCTGTGAATGAAACCTTTCCTGAGCAGACATATGATGAACTCACTGAAAAGGAACTTAAACAGGTAGAAGCCGATAATCAAGCCATTCAGACTATTCTTCCCGGTCTTCCTAAAGAGATCTATGTTGTTGTTGATAGTTGTGAAACTACTCAGGAAATCTGGTTACATGTTCAACAAATGAAGAAAGGTTCTGATATTAGAATTCAGGAGAAAAAGGCTAAGTTGTTTAATGAATGAGAAAGGTTTAATTCTACTAATGGGGAATCGATTGAGTCTTACTATCATCGTTTCTCAAAGTTGATGAATGATTTTAAAAGAAACAAACACTTTCCAGAAAAGATTGCCAGCAATCTCAAGTTCCTAAACAACTTACAACCAGAATAGAGTCGACATGTTACCATTGTTCATCAAACAAAGTACTTGCATACAGTATATTACACTTAATTGTATGATTTCTTAAAATACAATCAAAAGGAGGTAGATGAACTAAGAGCTGAACGACTTGCAAAAACACATGATCCTATGGCACTCATGGCAATTTCCAACAATCCTTTCAATTATCTAGTGTTTCTGTAACACCCCCAAAATAGATCGCAGCGGAATATAGGTCTGAGGGTGGTACTTCATAGATCAATAACACAAGATATATATAAGAACGACCAAAAAGTCATTTAAAACCGATACAATGGATTTAGTAAAGTGTTTCTTACAAAAGCCCGAAGCTTCACTTGTTCAAAATACAAATTACAAAGATTCTAGTCCATAACAAATGTTTCCCAAAATGTAATGCATCCAAATCTTTATGCATATGACGTCCAAAATATAACCACCAATGTATCCGTTGCACCTCGTGCCTTATTGACCTCCTAAAAAACATTGCTTTAAAACGTCAGCAATAATGTTGGTGAATTCATAGGTTTGTAAAATGTATAATGTAGGACCACAAGATTTCCCCATGATAATGCAACAGATGCAAACATCATAAAATGTAAGTACGTTTTCCTAAGCTCATGACACTGAAGCTCGACATGTATGAATTGCAATATAAATTGCCAACATTGCCCGTGATGACGTTCTAACCCGAAACATCCTATGTCTGACATGGTATACGTTCATTGTCCGGCAAACTGGCACAATGAGCATGACTCACCTGAACGGGGATGTCAATCCTAAATAGATCTATTTACAACAGTAATTGATAGTTTATGATAATGGGCTCAGAGGGTTATCGCTACTTAGACAAACACGTAATCATAATGTAAAATGTCCACTTGCGTCCAATTGTAAAACATGCATATGTTTCTTACCCTAAAACTTGAAAATCATTAAAATGTAAAACGTGGGGCTATGAACTCACCTCGAGTGAGTGAATCGATAATGTAAATCAAATGCGTGAAAATCGACGTAACTAAATACGCCCGAATACAATCCTTAGTTGATTATAGGACGTCTGAGTACTAAGTCACTTTGATTAACTAATACCATTATATATTATTTATTTTAGACTACATCACCATCTAATCGTATTTGTGAAATCATATTTATAAAGTAAAAACGTTTATAAATATCTCTTTAGTAAAAACGGCGTAACTTTATCATTTTAAGTTCGTTTCTTATGTCCACACTTTCGTATTAAGACGATGTATCAAAATATTACATTTTTAATATTTGAGTCCTCTGGTGAACAGTGGTTTTTACTGTTCATATACTTTTATATTTTTATTCGTCGTTAACACTCGTAAATGTTGTTTTGTAGTCGTTTGATTCTCCGTGTGTTAGTGATTCTTTCGAGTACTGTCAGTCATATTTATTATGTACTCATACTAATTAAGGAGTCGTGCGTAAAATTTAGTTATATTGTGTGATATGTTTATGTTATTAAAATTATTTTTATATAAAAGTTTTTTTATCGTCAACTTGCGTAATGCGTAATTCATAACTCCTTCGTTATTGATCCAAAAATTACGATTCTTATTGTTTTAGAATCCTAAAATTATGTACTATCTGGGAAAAATAACAAAACTTATATACCAGAAGTATTTTATAACTTGTTTTTATAAAATTTCTTTTGTAATGCGTTTAATTAACGTATAACTTGAAATTAGCGTATCTCCTTCGTTATAAATCGGTTTTTCGAGTTTCTTACATTTTTGGAATCCTAATGAGATGTAGTATTTTATAAACCTATTAAATCAACTGTTTAAAATACAAATTTTTACAGTAGGTTTGGTCTTCATATAGATCAACTATGTAAACTTGTCTTTGTAACTTTTTGACAAGATTAAATTACTTCAAGTCCTTTAATAAGTCTAATACACTAACTTGTGTATATGTAGAGTCCTCTAATCATTTGTCCAAGGTATTTGTCTAATAATCTCAAGAACATCAAGTCTTTACTTTTACTTGTTCATAACTTTAATACCACTATTTTATGTATACTTGTTATAAATAAATCATCACTTGTATAATACTTATACTTGCTTTATAACATGATCATAACAACAATATTTTACATGTAAATGTATTTTAACCAAGAACAAGAAATAAAAATCCTTTTACATCTTATCATAAAACCTAGATGGTGATTTACTATATAGTATCATAAAACACATAAAATCATAAAAGTAAATGATGAAGAGTTTTTAGATAACCTTGATATGAAGTAATATGATGAACAAAAAAGTCTAAACCCTTGTTTAGAAACCAAACCCTAGCTTCGACAACAAAGAAACCCAAAACCAAAATAAAAACCCTACTCTTGCTTCTTCTTTGTTTAACCCATGTAAATACTTAACTAAGCCTTCAAACCATCTTAGAATGACTTAAATATGATAACAGAATGCTAGTAAACTTGGTAAATAAAATTTGTATGGTGGATTATGTTTCTTGCTTTGAGACGTGGGTTGGAGTAGGCAAAAAGGGAGAAATAGTTTTGGTTTATGGTAAGGAAATGTAAGTGTGTGATAACTAACTAGTAAAGCATCTTATATATAGTACAACAATAGTTACAAGCACTATTGTGAGTCAAGGGGGGTACACAGCTAGGAAACAAAAATGAGCAAAACAAGGAAGTCTTAGTCCATTATACTATTGAAGCTTATCTTAGGTTTAAATGAGTTGTTGTAGTACATGATTTTGTAAAAGATTTGTGTGCTAGATTGTCCTTTGTGTTCTCATCATTGCCGTGAATCAAGGGAAGGAAAAAGGGGCATCATGTTCTCTTTTGATATTTCATGATATTACTAGCAAGTCTTGAAGTATAACATGTAGTTTAAGGTATACATGGTTTCTAATATGTAAGATTTAAATTCCTAGACTTGTATACTTGAAAGATTTCTGCTAGAAGATGTAACATGGTGAAGTTTTTTAAAAACTTTGAGTATCGGGTATAAAAGTGGGTATTGGTTGAAGCATAGGTAAATATTTGTGGTTTCGGGTATGCCTAAACATATTTTATCGCGAAACGTAAACGTTTTACGTAACCAATAAAAATATAAGGTGTAAAGATAATAATTATCCTCTAAATAATCATCTAACACTTGCTTGATGTAAACATTTAATTGTTTGATGCCCGTTTACATTGAACGATAATTTTTAGCTTACGCGATTTAACTTAATGATTTCAATTTAAAAGCAAACGCGTACAATACTAAAAATAAATAGTGAATTTATTGACGACGTACAATGGCCCTAAAACACGAGGTGTTATAGTCTTCCACCGTTAAATGAGCCTTGTCCTCAAGGCTTAAGACACGGCACTTGACAACGGTGCAGTCTTTGTGAAGAGGTGTGGATACTTCTTTCGGAATTGGTCTTCACGTTCCCATGTAAACTCAGGACCTCTCCTAGAGTTCCATCGAACCTTGACAATTGGGACATGACTTTGCCTCAACCGTTTGACTTCATGATCTATGATTTTGACTGGTTCCTCGACAAAATGAAGCTTGTCATCAATGTGAAGTCCATCCAATGGAACAGCTAATAGTTCATCGGAATAACACTTCTTCAAGTTAGATACATGAAACGTATTGTGGACCCTGCTCAGCTCTTGAGGAAGTTCAAGCTTGTAAGCAACGGCTCTAACCTTTTCTAACACTTTGAAAGGTCCAACATATCTGGGGTTTATCTTCCCCCGTTTGCCAAAACGTACTACTCTTTTCCAAAGCGAAACCTTGAGCATAACTCTATCTCCAACTTGAAATTCCATCGGCTTATGCTTTAAATCGGCGTAACTCTTTTGTCGATCACGTGTGGCTTGAATTCTTTGCTTGATCTGAATGATTTTCTTAGTCGTCTCTTGAACTATTTCTGGACCAGTGAGTTGAACTTCTCCAACCTCGGCCCAATAAACAGGTGAACAAAACTTTAGATCGTAAAGTGCTTCAAATGGTGCAGCCTTGATGCTAGCGTGATAACTATTGTTATATGAAAACTCAACTAATGGAAAATGGTTAACCCAACCCTTTCCAAAGTCGATCACACAAGCACGCAACATATCCTTGAGTGTTTGAATAGTCCTCTCGCTTTACCAATCAGTTTGCGGATGATATGCAGTACTCATATCCAAATTCGTACCCAAAGCCTTCTGAAGTGAGCTCTAGTAATTTGACGCAAACCTAGGGTCGCGATCACAAATGATTCCCATGCCTCGTAACTACCTCTTTTAGGTACATTCTTGCCAACTTTTCCATAGGATCAGTTTCCCTCATTGGTACGAAGATTGCGGATTTAGTAAGTCGGACAACAATCACCCAAATTATGTCATAACCTTGTGATGACTTAGGAAGCTTTGTGATAAAATCTATTGTGATATTATCCCACTTCCATTGAGGTATCTCGGGTTGCACCAACAAACCCGATGGCCTTTGGTGTTCAACCTTGACTTTAGCACACGTCGAACATTTGCTAACATAGGTGGCAATGTCAACCTTCATATTAGGCCACCAATATAGCTTTTTCATGTCCTGATACATCTTTTCAGAACCCGGATGGACTGAGTAGTTTAACTTGTGAGACTCGTGCATGATCACAGTCCTCAAATTTCCATAACATGGTAACCAACTCCTACCATTTAAGCATAGAGTTCCATCCGCACGGGGTTCCAACTTTTCGGTTCTAAGTTTCTCCGGATCCTTTGAATTTTCAATCAACATACCTCCAACATCTTTGTTCTTGATGTTCTCTGGCTTTCGTGCTTCAGTCAGAGCATTCAAGATTTGTTTGGGAAGCTCCAATCCAATAGTCATAACTAAGGCTCGAACTCTTTATCGCTTTATTTGCTCTTTCCTGCTCAGAGCATCAGCAATAATATTTGCCTTCCCCGGGTGATAACGAATCTCACAATTGTAATCACTTAGCAACTCTAACCAATGATGTTGCCTCATGTTCAACTCTTTCTGATTAAGAATGTGTTGTAAAATATTATGATCAGTGAACACCGTACACTTGGTCCTATACAGATAGTGCCTCCAAATCTTGAGAGCGAACACAACTGCTCCAAGTTCCAAATCATGAGTCGTATAGTTCTTCTCATGAATTTTCAATTGGCGTGATGCATAAGCAATCACCTTCTCTCTTTGCATCAACACATCCCCCAAACCTTTGATTGAAGCATCATAATATGCGACAAAATCTTCGCTTCCTTCAAGTAAAGCCAGAATTGGTGCACTACACAACTTCTGCTTCAACAGTTAAAAAGTTGCTTCTTGTTTGTTGCCCCAAACGAAATTGACCTTCTTCTGAGTAAGCTTGGTCATTGACTTGGCGATCTTCAAAAATCCTTCGATGAATCTTCGGTAATACCCAGCAAGACCTAAAAATTGACGAATCTCCGTTGGCGTTTTAGGAGATGCCCAATCTTTTATGGATTCGATCTTGGTGGGATCCACGTGAATGCCTTGACTATCAATCACGTGGCTGAAAATTTGTACCTTGGGAAGCCAAAATTCACATTTAGAGAATTTAGCGTACAACTCCTCTTTCTTAAGCAATTCCAGAATTGCCTTAAGATGTTCTTCATGTTCCTTCTTCTTCTTGGAGTAGATGAGGATACCGTCAATAAAGACGATCATAAATTTATCCAAAAATGGCTTGCACACACGGTTCATGAGATCCATATATACTGCTGGTGCGTTCATCAAGCCAAATGGCATAACTTGGAACTCATAATGACCATATCGAGTTTTGAATGCCATCTTCGGAATATCTTCTTCCCGTACTCGAAGCTGGTGATAACTTGATCGCAAGTCTATCTTAGAATAAACACTTGTCACACCCCTACCAAGGCAGAACTGCGAGGTGTAACATATTAATAAACATCACACAAGGTGATAGATAAAACACCATACATAAATTAGGATAAAAGAAATTTATCCGAATTATAACATTACAAAGTACAAGTTTAAAAGTACAAAAGTCAACTTTGTTATTTTTCTTTCGAACATGGATCACCCCAAAAGACAATAACTTGGAAGAAAATAGACATCTTGAACGAGTTCAAATGCAAACACACTAAGTTTCCACCTTAGGAATGTAACCTGAAAAGCATAATAAAAACGGTCAACTATCGAAATAGTTGGTGAGCTCACAAGATTATGTTCACAAAATATAGTTTTATAAAAGAGTAGATGTCCAATAATAGTTTGCCAACTCAATGGCAAGATATCAAAAACAGTTGTCCAAACCGAAATCAATTTCCAAATAAGTTGAGAGTCTAAAACAAACCAATGTATATGTATGCAATAGTGATTATGCGAGGCACTACTTAAATGTATTCAGCATAACCGTTCCAACCTCCAATCAAGTTCTAGTTATATAGTGTGGCACAAACACTTAGTACTATGAACCCTTGTGCGGGGAGTGAGGATGGTTAATCTCCTAATAGCGCTATACATAAGTACTAACATCTCAATGCCGTTAAGGGGGAAAGTGAGTTAAAAGTAGTGGCAGGTTCCAAGCATACAACAACATATATATTAAGTTCAAAGTTCAAAGTTTAACACGTTTCTAAAGTTCAACTAGTTCAAATCAAGTTCCATACGTTCAAAACAAGTTCAAGTTCAATTATGCTCAAAAGATTAATTACTTAAAAGTAATTTCATAACAAACAACACATCATGCTTTCCACCCCAAAACATTTAAAACATGTAAAAAGGGGAATGTGAGAAGCTCACCTTAGAAGTTAGAATGACAATAGGACTTCTCGGCAAACTACACTAAGTAGGCAGCCCAAACGAATACGCAACCTTCTACTTGTAACCTAAGGCAAGTAAATATACCTAATTAGATCCTATACGATATGCTCGAACAATATTAAGGTTCATTTGTTATGCCTTTTGTTCTTATTTGATTCCAAAGTCACTTTTATCACAAAACGTAATTACAACAATTTAACCCAAATTTCCCAACACTTTAAGTATTTGTTTGACCAAGTTAACCAAAGCTTCTGGTTAAGCTACTTCTCCAAGTCAAAATTACATGCTTTAGGTGTGTCCATGAATTTTCTCAAAATTTATTAAGGATTTATACTCGACCATTTATACCCGACTTCAAAAACGCCCAAATCTGGACATACCAAAGTATTTTAATGATCAAAGGGTCTAAATCAAGGTTATATGAGTTAGGCCAATTATTTCAAAAATACTACAAAGCAACATGTCCGAAACATGGTTTGCTAGAACCTTAACAAAGTTTGGCATGAGCAGACCCCCTTTAAACCTTCCAGAAAATTATGAAAAAATTAAAGGCCACTCACACATATATGGACATGCTACAGATCAAATTCGTTGAAAATGATTACGTTTATCTGATATGTCCTGCTCCTACATCTGTAGCAATCCAATCTGGACCAGAATTGCAGTTTGACAACACATCTTGTAAATTGCAATTTGACTACTTATACTACTGAAAATTCATGAGGCAATTTTTCGTTGGAAAGTAGACTCTTGAACTTAGTTAATAGTTAATAAATCTCAATAAAATCTTTAAAATGGACCGAGGTTATGAATGCCACGCAAGTAGGACCCAAAATTCTGCACAAAATCGGCCAGTGCAGAATTTGACATAACACATTTCCAAACTTTTAACTAGCATAGAAAACTCGTTTTTAAGAGTTATCGGACGCGCGAACTAGCGCCACAAAGCTACGGACATTATCTATCACAATCTTAGAGCAAAACTCAGTTTACCATATCACAATTTTGCCGACAAGAGCCTAAACTTTCTAATCTAATTAGGGGTCTATAACACCTACAAATTGCCAAAATTTCGCATCAACAACACTTCCAATATGCTCAAACCAACCAATTAATCATGCTAATTATCCTAAACTATCTAATATCCCAAAAACGTAATATCCATGACCATCCATGGATTCTAGACCTAAAACTATTTACATGCAAGAATATATAATCAATCAACACAAAAATTAACTAGGATACTTACAAAGATACAATGGAATAGTTAGAAGATCAAAACCATAAACCCTAAGGATTCATTGACTTTGGCCGAAACCCACAAACATAAAAACCATGATCCAAACTCGATTTCGATTCACCAAATCTTGTAGAAACACTTAATATTTAACCCTTGTTGCTCCAATTATCCTTAATTAGATCAAATACCCTTGAAATCAAAAATCAATAAAATCAAGAATCTTGATAAAAATCTTGCATGTTAATTTAATCTTGTAAAAGGATAATGGGGTTAGTTTAGAAGTGGTTTAGGATTGAATGGAAGTGATTTAGGAGTCAAGATTAAAGATTTTTGGTGGTTTTGGTGGTGTGGTTTGAGGCTGCTCGTCAAACAGAAGGGGGAGAAAAAAAAGAGTCATTTTGTGTGTGTGCATGATTTATGGTAGGAGTTGAAGTAATTATAGGATTTATATAGCAAAGTAATTAACTAGCATCTTTCATATTTATAAAAATTAGAGGGTGTTTGGTTTTTAGTTTTGTTGGAGTTAAAAGGAGAAAATAAAAGGGGTGGTTTTGTTATTTAGCTTATTGTTGGAGTCAACAAGGGGGAGGGTGTTTGGTTATGTATATTTTTTTTAACTTTGCGTTGTATTGTTCTCGGCCCAATTATTTAGTTAACGCATTATATATTGTAAAAACACTATTTTGACGCGGTTTTGGCCAAAAGCACGGGAAAAGTAAAAAAAGTACTAATTAAGCTCTCGAAGCTAAAATATGTAATTGTTGATTTCTCGATCGATAAAACGGATAAATATCCAACGCAGGACTCACGAATAATTAAAATGACGATTTTTAATAAAACAGGCTAAAATAATAAAATAAATTCTATAAAATTAGAAAATAAAATTTAAAGCTCGAGATAAATAGCGACATGAAACACGGGTTGCACATAGACAAGCTTTAAAAGCTAAGAGTGATATGACCACATAAAAGTGACTCAATAAATAATCAAGAGAGTCAATTATCATACGTTTGCTTTTGATTACTGACCTCAAAATTGACGGATGTCACAGATACAATGATAGAGTTGGAAAAAAAACAAAAAAAAAAAATAAAAAAAAAAAAAACAAAACATGATAAATAAAAAATAAAAAGATACAAACACATATGACACTCCTAAAATGCATGAAAAGTAGATGGGTTGCCTCCCAAGAAGCGTTTTTATTTATTTACGAGTCTTGTAGCTAGACTCGAAGTCACACGTTCTTACGTGACTTCTCCTTCATCATACATTCTTGTTAAATATTTGGGTCCGAGTTCTATGCATTCTTTGTAAAATCCTAATATTTTGCTCATTACATACTCTACTCCTCTTCTCTTGTCCTCCTCGTTCCTAAGGTAGACTAATTTTGTGTGCACTTTTTCAAGGTCCGACAATGAGTCATATTGTTCTATCTTATGGGGCATCTTATAGGAAACTTTATTGTTTTCATTGGTGAACTTGACTACTCCTTCGGGTGGGTCGTGAGTCATGTTGGATATTTCCACAAAAGGTTTCCCTAGCACTACTTGTGACAGCCTAGGGTCTATAATTGAGCTAATGTCCTTAGTAATCATGAAGTCTATTATATAAGTGAATTTTCCTACGAAGACATGCATTCCATTAATCCTTCCTATGCAATTACTAATTCCTCCGTTCACATTTTCCCTAGGGTTGAGTTTTCTCCTCATGATCTAATTATACATCATTCGGTTCATGATATTAAGAGGGGAGTTAAGATTAATGTAGGCTTTTTCTACATGCACATGCCCAATTTTGAATGGTATCTTGAGGATCGAGGGACATCCCTCTGTGATGATGGGGTTCCTTAGAAATATTTAAGGGATTGGGCCACACATAAGGTACTTATGGTAGGTTTGCTCATCTCTAGTTGGAAATTCGTCGAAGTATTCTACCGCCGGTCCTTCTGTTGTAGCCCCTTCACCTTTATTGGGACCCTTATTTTGAGGTTCATCATCATCTCATATGATCTCGATGAACATTACTTCTCCATCATCCTCTTCAGAAGAGACAAATTTCGTATTGGATGATTAGGGAACCAATCCGAGTGATTGAGGCATTGAATTCAGCTTTCGTATATGTTCTGTGGCGATGGAAGCTAACGGATCTGGTTGTGGGTGTGGGTTAGAGATGGTGTTTCCTAGGTTTCCCTCTTCTTCCCGTCCTTCGTCACGTCTATTAACTTAGGATCCTTCAAGGCTCTGGGGGGGTGGTGGGATTGAGGGGATGAGTGGCGGTGGATTGAAGCCATGGACATGGGTTGAGCATTGCGGGTCTTCAGTTGGGTAAGAACGAGCAGACAAAACTAGGGAAGTACTCAATTTCAGGTTCTTAACCGTATTGCTAGGTAATGTGCCCGCTATTTGGACAGTGATGCCTTCCCAACACGTGTCTAGATTTTTGTTGGTCATCTCACTTTGTTGTTGTTTAAATCGGCTTCAAACTTGGACAATCTAGCGTCTTGAGATGCCATGAAGTTAGATACCAATCCTTCTAGACTTGATTGATTGTTAAAGCTTTGAGGACGGTTATTGAAGGAACGGTTTGGGATTGAACCGTTGGGTTAGAACCGGTTAGGTGGGTTTGAAAAGTTATTTTGGGAATTTTGAGGTTGTCTCCACCTAAGGTTTGGGTGACTTCTACATGACAGATTGTAGGTGTCACTAAGATTGTTTTGCTCGGGCTTAAAAGTATACGCAATTTACCTCATCGCTTCAACGAACGCCAGGATCTATCCATACAAAGGCTTGTTCGGGATCTTCCATGCAATACTAAGTGTCGTGAGGAGACCCTGCAGATCTTACATGAGGTAGTGACTTTTTTCACTTAGGTAGGTTGTGTCGGAGCAAGATGAGCTTCCATCAAGCGTTGGACTTGAGTTTTGAGCTCGATTAGACGGCGGTCGGATGTACTCGGGACATCTTGAGGCAAAGCGATTGCCTTGACCGGCTTAGCGAAATCCATTGGGTCGCTCCAACTTTCGTTGTCATAGAGAGCGAGGTCCTCTAATAATGCCCAAGATTCTTTGGCGTTTAGGTCACGAAGCTTACCATCGGCCGACTAGTCAATGGTTCGTCTTGTGGCGGGATTGACATGGTCATAAAAAATTTGGACTTGGAGCCAAAGGTCTATGCCATGATGAGGGAATTTTTGGAGTAAGTCCTTGAAATGAGCCCATGCTTTTCAGATAGAGATTCTCCCATTATGTTGTTGGAACAATCAGGATAACAGTGCGAGTTATGAGGTCCTTTCTGAGGAAAGAATTGAGCAAGGGAATCGTGTAGATAGATCCTCCCATGTGGAGTGGATCCTGCTTGGAAAACATTCAAGCCATTAATAGCTAAAAAAAAAAAAAGAAAAATTGAATCGCGAAGGGAAAATTGAAATAAACGCAGGCGCGTTCTTTCCCTATTTTCACCATCAAGGTCAAGTGAGACCACACAATTTTTGTAGGAAATCAATTGTATGTGTTGGGTTTGGATCCTCTGACCCGAAGTCCTATGGAATGAGCATCCATTTTAGCACCAATCAGATGGTGTCGATCGAAGAGGTACAACGTCTTCCTAACGGGAGCTCGATGGTACCTATAAGCCCTATGGTTGCATGTTTGGTTAACTCCTAGGTGCGGATATGGATTCGTCCGTCTCCTATTGGTTGACGAAATGGGTTACGAAACAAATAATACAAAGAATAGATAGACTACGAGAAAGCTAATATGCAGAAATTAAATCTTACTTGAAAGGATTTAAGCAAGTAGAACTAAGCTAAACTATGATCAAAACCTAACTATTCCCCAGCAGCGGTGCCAAAAACCTGTTGTGGTTGTTGTAAGGGACTTCTACAATAAAGTTTTACTACTCCCTAGGCAGTGTACCAAACTATTGTAGTGTAGTATAGGCAAGACTCGGGGGTTGTTATCGTTCTCTAGGGGAATAGGATATGGGAAGGCATGAACATGTATCTAACAAATTCAATGGGTTGAGAGAAGATTCTTTGTTTGTGTTTTATTATGTTTATGAGGAAAGTAGGTAAATCATATAGTATGAGATCAAAGCTTGGTTGGTTTAGCTATTAAACTAAATAAAAATCTAAGTTAAACATCGTGAATATCAATCTAATAAAAGATTGTGTTTATTTAATCATGTATTACTCCTTAGATTGCTTCTCCTAGTGTTGTTGCTTTGTCACACTTGTGATGATCTATGTAATTATTTCCTAAGTCATGAACGAATTACACGAACCCCCCGTCTATTTAATATTCCATTAAGGCAATGCAAAAGTAAGGTAGTATGAAGACTATTACAAGGCCCCTAAGAGTAAATTAAATGTAATTGAAATAAATTAAGAGTGGATCAACCATATAAGGGGAAATGTATATGAAAGACTGTTACCCGATGGTAACCTTTCTAAACAATTATGTTATTTCCTAGACAAAACAAACAACGATACAGACAGAAAGTTGGTTTTCTAAGACCTGTACATTCATGATTCATCATAATAATCAACACCACTAAGATCTACTTCCAGGTTCGATACAAACATAAATAAACACAATAGAAGGTTTAGCTAAGCATGTTTAAAGATAAATAAGAAAAGAAAAAATCACCGTAGAGCCAAAACAAGACATATTTGAATGATTAAGATAGTCTTACTTGATTAAAACATGAATTGAAGGAAGTATAATAGGATTTTGAGGCCCTAAAATCGTCCCTAACAGCTGCTAAACGAACTAGGGTTCGTCCCTTTCTTTTAATCTAAAGTTACACACTTAAAACCCTAAAAACAGATTTGTATATATAGGAAAATCACTGTCATGGCGTCGCATTTTAATTGTGACGCCGTCATGAATAGAATATTCTAGATATGGGTTGGGTCATGCATTCTGACGCCGTCTAGAGATCTTGTGACGCCGTCTTGAGATGAGTTGTGACGGCGTCACGTGTAATCTATGACGCCGTCTCCAGCCGCTGAGAACATAATCTTGAGAGATGTTGGTGTAGGTCCGTAGTCTTGTCCATTTCTTCTCCAAATGAGTCCAAGTCACGTTTATTTCCTCCAAATGCCTTCCAAATGCTAAATACCTGAAAAGGAACGATTAAGTACCTATTTTGGGCATAAATGCACGATTTAGGGGGTTAAACGACCCCGAAAAGTGTATAAAATGACACCTCATCAATTCCTTAAGGTTTTTATAGCCTAAATGGACTCGAAAACACTCGTAAACCATATTTTTAATTTCTATCAGATTGTTATATTTTTATAAAAATTACAAAAAGTTATTTATATAAATTAATTAGTTTCTGTAATTTCTATTTATCCGAAACCTTTGAAAACTCGTAACTTGCTCATTTTAACTTTGTTTCGCGTGTTTTTTATATGTATGAAATCGTGATGAATCAACAAGGTTCAATAAATAGACTCACTAATTTATTATAAAAATCTGAGTTTGAGACGTAAATTCGAATGTGTTTAAAAACTATTTTTATAAAACTTAAATCTTTCAAAACCCATAACTCGTTCGTTTTTAAAAGTTCTAGTTTTAGAGTTTCCTTTATATGCACAGTTTCCTATGAGAAGATTCTATCATCATATAAGTATTTGTACCTTTATTCTCAGTCTGAAACAATAAGTTGTATTTTTCTATTTTTAATAAAATAACTTTATAAAAAACACTTTTATATATTTAATTATCGTAATCTTATAAATATCATAACTTCTTCGTTATAGCTCGGTTTTTTCGAGTTTCTTATATGCTTGGAATCCTCATAACACGTACTATTTTAATAAAATGCTTCCAAAATTTATAAAATTTCGAATCCAAACAGTAAGCTCAAACAGTCCGCATATAATTATATATTACAAACTAGTTTTTATAATTTATTACTTAGTTATTTGTACAATTCCACTACATACATTTACCACATCTTTTGTACATTTTAGGTCCTCTAAATTATTCTATAATTTTGTCCAAGTAAAGTTGTCCTCATGAATAGATAAATGAAAAGATAGTATAAATATAAATATAAATATATAATATATTATAAATAATAATCTATAATAATATATATATATATATATAAACTTTGCAATAAACTTAATAATAATTAAATTATCCATGAACTTTATAAATTAATCCACACTTATATAAATTGTGTTCTTGCATTTTAAACATTATTTCACCATAAGACTAATTAAGTTCGAACCTTGTGCATGCTTGTTTTAATTTATAAACCATAAAAACAAACCCTATGTGGTGATTAACATAATAACAAGTATATAAAATATGTAAATGAATAATTTGAAAGATATGAGGGGTTATGTTTGACCCATCATGACAGATGCAAGAAGAATGCCCACAAATTAAACCCAGTAATTTACACCCCTAAAACTGTCCAAAAAACCCTAATTCCACTTGAAAACCCTAATTCCACTTGAAAACCCTAATTATCTTCTTGATATAAACCTTACTGAAATTATCACCCAAGCTTCCAATACACTTTGAATCACCTTAGATATAATACCTAAGAACATTAGTACACTTGTATCTTTGTAAAATCAAAAATTATGGGAAACCCTAGTTTGTATATAATGAGCCAGGGTTTAGTGTGAGAAAGAAGAGAGAAAATGAAGTTCCTTGCAACTGTGAGAGTGTGTGTGTTAAGTAGAATCCTCAAGAACATGCCTTTTATAAATGATGCACATGGATTAATTTGGTTCCAACTTTTGTAAAGAGTAAAAATGGAAAAGATGTACTGCCTAGTTGTCACAGATGACTTTAGTAGATTTAGTTGGGTTTCTTTTTAACAACTAAGGATGAGACCAATGGAATCCTTAAGGCTTTTATAACAGGAATAGAAAATCAAATAAATCACAAAGTCAAAAGAATCAGATGTGACAATGGATCTGAATTTAAGAATAAGAAATGAATCAGTTTTGTGAGATGAAAGGGATTAAGAGAGAATTTTGTGTTGCTAGGACTCCATAAAAAAATGGAGTTGCTGAAAGGAAAAACAGAACACTAATAGAGGCTGCTAGGACTATTCAGCTGATTCAAATTTACCTACACCATTTGGGCTGAAGCAGATACTAACTGGCTTTTTATGTAGCAGAATAAGGTATTGGAGAAAATAAGCCTCGACAACAAGACCCCCTTATGTACTTTTGTATGGTAGACGACCAACATACTGCTTAATGAGACCATTTAGGGATTGTCCTTTTACTATTCTTAACACCTTAGATCAATCCTAGTGTAAGTTTATAGGAATGCTGTTGAGGATATCTTTATTGGGTACTTGTTTAATAGTAAAGCCATTAGAGTATTTAACAGTAGTAACCAATATAGTTAGAATATACTTGCAAATGTTTTTTTTTGAAATAAACCCAATGTTGCAGGGATGGACCAACTGGCTTTTTTTAATATTGATAACACTAAAAAAATCAATGGGAATTATAAGCCATTAGTTGCAGGGAAGAACAAACTAATGGTAATGCAAGTACCAAAGAAAGTATAGATACATGTCAAGCTGGGAAGAAGACAGTACCTAGTCATGAGTATATACTACTACCATTATGGACTCTTGATTCACCTATCTCTTCAAGTCTTAAGAGCTCAGATGATAAGAATGTCTGATGATGTTGAAAAGATTACACTAAGGATCCAGCAAAAGAAAATGACCAATGATGATCAGGATTTAAGAGAATATTGAAATGTTTGATTGTTCAATGGGAAAGAAGCTAATATAACATTACCAGAACTAACATGTTTTTGTTGTAGTATCTCCTGTTAATACTGCTGGAACAAAAGATGCTGATGTTAACAGCACTAACAGTATTTATACTGCTAGTCTACTTGTTAACTTTGATGGGTTATCTTATTTTAATACTAATCCTCCAGATGATCCAAAGATGCCTAATTTGGAAGATACTGGCATATTTGGTGGTGCTTATGATGATGAAGACTTTGTTGCAGGAGGAGACATGAATAATTTGGAGTCTTCTATGCCTGTCAGTCCTATTGCAACAACAAGAGTTCACAAAGATCATCCAGTTGAACAGATTATTAGAGATCTACATTCAGCACCTCAAACAAGAAGGATGACTAAGAATTCTGAAGAACATGGTTTGATGAGTTTAATTCAAAAGCAGAGGAGAACAAACCACAAAGACTTTCAAAATTGTCTATTTGCTTGTTTTCTATCACAAGTAGAACCCAAGAAGGTGATTCAAGCTTTGACAGATCTAAGCTGGATAGAAGCAATGCAGGATGAGCTTCTACAGTTTAAATTGCAGAAGGTTTGGACTTTGGTTGATTTACCATATGGCAAGAGGGCCATTGGGACAAAATGGGTCTACAGGAACAAGAAAGATAAGAGAGGTATTGTTGTTAGAAACAAAGCAAGGCTGGTTGCACAGGGTTACACTCAAGAAGAGGGAATAGATTATGATGAGGTTTTTGCTCCAGTTGCTAGGATTGAAGCAATTAGGCTGTTCTTAGCCTATGCCTCATTCATGAACTTTGTTGTTTACCAGATGGATGTGAAGAGTGCATTTTTGTATGGCAAGATTGAAGAGGAAGTTTATGTCTGTCAACCTCCAGGGTTTGAAGATCTAGAGTTCCCTAACAAAGTTTATAAGGTAGAAAAGGCATTATATGGTCTACATCAAGCTCCTAGAGCCTGGTATGAGACTTTGTCTACCTATTTATTAGAAAATAGATTTCAGAGAGGGACAATAGACAAGACTTTGTTCATTAAAAAGGTCAAAGGTGATAATTCCTACAGTTCAATGAATATGTAGATGCGATCCATTTATGGAATGCTGACTAAAAGGAGTTATGCATTGAGTTTGAGAAATTGATGCACAAGAAGTTCCAGATGAGTTCTATGGGAGAGCTTACTTTCTTCTTAGGATTGCAGGTGATGCAAAAAGAAGATGAGATTGTTATCAGCCAAGACAGGTATGTGGATGAAATCTTGAAGAAGTTTGGTTTTTCAACTGTGAGGATAGCAAGTACACCCATGGAGACTTCAAAGCTATTGCTCAAGGATGCATAAGCTGAAGATTAGTGATGTTCACTTATAATATGATCATGATGGATCATTGATGTATATCTTAACAGCTATCTAGGCCTATATAATGTTGTGAAGTTAGTTGCATGTGTTACGATTTTCAAGTCCACCCCTAAAGTTTCACATCTTCATGCTGTGAAAAGAATCTTTAGATACTTAAAAGGTTAACCTAAATTAGGCCTTTGGTATCCTAAGGACTCACCACTTGACTTGGAAGCTTATTCTGATAGTGACTATGCTAGTGCAAGTTTATACAAGAAATCTACAACAAGAGGTTGTCAATTTCCTGGAAGTAGATTGATTTTCATAGGCAATGGCAAGAAGCAAACCTATAGTTCCAACATACTACTAAAGCAGAGTATGTAGCTATAGCTAATTGCTGTGGTCAGGTGTTATGGATCCAAAATCAAATGCTGGATTATGGATACAACTTCATGAATACCAAGATTTTCATTGACAATGAAAGCACCATCTACATAGTTAAGAATCCAGTATTTCACTTAAAGACTAAGCACATTGAGATTAGACACACTATCATCAGAGATCATATGAGAAGAGTATTAATTTAAGTGATGAAGAGATCCACGCTGATCATAAGTGCAGACCTTACTCCACAAAACACTTGAAGTTATCGTTTTTAAATATTATTTACTGCTAGCGTTGTGAATACATAATCCTAAGGTGTTTTTTTGATTAGATTTGATTACTGGAATGAGTGGGACATACTACTTGGATAAAATTGAGGTTTATTCTGGTAACTCAAGAGTTAGTGCTGTTGGCATGACTTATTGCTGCTGAGCGAAAAGTTAGTGCTGCCAGGCAAAAAGTTAATGCTGCTAGGCTAAGTTAGCGTTGCTAGGTTACCGTTAGGGGTACAACTGCTGAGGGTGTCTTTTGTAAATTAGTTGGTTACTTTACGTATGGGTTTGCTTAATTCCCTATAAAACCGTTTTCGTTGACAAAGTAATCACTCTTAAACACTCTTACGATCTCAATTCTATAAACCCTAACTCTAGGTTCATCACCGACAGTTTACAATCTCATCAATGACGGACTTAACCTTTGCTGATTCTTACAATATGGTGGCATGCTTGGAAAAATCAGAAGATAATGCTGATTTTGCAAAGATAGTTGATTTTCTTAATGCTAGTCCTATCAGGTACGCATTAATTGTAAGTACAATTATCTATGTGTCATATATTAAGCAGTTTTGGTCTACTGCAAAGACCAAACTATCAATAATGAAACACAAATATGTGCCAAAGTTGATGGCAAGACTATAGTAATAACATAATCATCTGTGAGGAGAGATCTTCACTTTAATGTGAATGATGGTAGTAATTGTCATACAAACCTAAAGATTTTTAAACTCTTTAATTGATGGGTATGGAAATCTTTGTGATAAACTTAACTTTTTTATAAATCTTTCTTTATTCCCCACAATGGAAGTAATCACAATCATACCTGTAGTATTCCCTATATCTTCCATGGATGAAATCACAAGATCAATGGCAATAAATAATTAAACATTAAAGAACTTTTATTGAAAGAAACAAAGTTGCTACAAAACCCTTAAGATGAAAAATAATAAATGAGTAGCTAACCTAATTTTGACTAAACTAGGTGTATTTATACTAATAAAGGATTTGCCTTTGAGGGCTTTCTTTTTGGGCTTTTTACATCTTGGCCCGTATACATAATAAACATAATTAACATTGTTCTTTCGAGCAAGACTTGTCTTGAAACTTACGCGAGACCAAAGACTTCTTTGTTCGTAATCCATATATGTGAACCTAACAATCTCCCCCTTAGATAGTATACATGAGAAGTTAGCTCACTCGTGCTTGTCTCTTTAGCTCGTTGTTGATAGGGTACTTCACTTGTTGTGCTTTGGTAATTCAATCTTTAACACCTTGATCATGATCTTCAGAACTTGATGTGATGACTTGATCTTGATCTTTGACTTGTTTAAGCTTTACTTCTCTGAATTACTTTGTGATTTCTTCTTTCACAGACTTGACTTGCCATACGCTGATCTTTAGTCTCACATGCTCATCATCTGTATGGAATTTTGAAAAGCTTGATGAAGTATTTTCTTCCAATCATTATTAACTATTAGTATTTGAAGAAGAACAGTGATTTTCAGAGAATTGTGCGTAAGCTTATGAATGCAAACAATCTTGATTTGCTTCGAATATGTGAGCAAGTATAAGAGCATGTCTATGCATTGGATACTTGAGTCAGTCCAACGCTATGATATAACAATTTAGACACCAACAAAAACATTTTGTTATGTAAAATCCACTTAATGTGTTCTAGAAAAAAACATTTTGTGAACACACAAAGGTTTTATATTTTGAAGGGACCGAGTTTTTTGTTTTTCTTATCTGATGCAAATGACACTTTAACTCTAAAACTTTGAAATAACTAGTGCAGACCTACAATCTACTTCCTAACATCTATAAAACATATAACTAAGAGTAAATAAAGCAAAACTAACAATTAAAACAGACTTGAGCCTAAGATGCTAATGAAACTGATAAGTGCTAACAGGATTAAACTAGCAACTCAAAAACCTGTAGAAATTAGATTATACCTAACAAACACCTTAAATCCTTCTTCTATAAACTTTGAAATTGAGTTTAAAAATGAATCCAAAAGAGCAAGTGGACTCAAGCAGTACTAACCTTAGTTAGTACTGCTTGTCCCAAACACCCCCTTAAATCCTTAAACATCATTTAAAGCTTATAGAATTGAAATTCAGAATATAAACTTCAAATACCAGATATTAATAGGCTACTAACAGACCTCTTAAACAGGTATAAGCAAACAATAAGCCAGTATATTAAGCTATTTAAACTATGCTACTTATTTTTGGTTTTTTTAACAGATTTTATGACAGATTAAGTAAACTAAGTATTTTAAACTACAAATTAAACACAATAAGCACAATTCAACTATATTAAGCACAAATAAGCTACCTAAACATCAATAAGCAATAATTAAGCAATATTAAGCTAATTAACAGATTTTAAACTAAGTATTAAAGACAGAAAAGGTAAATTAAAAACTTACATAAGCCTTTGCACAAACAAGGCTAACAAATGCTATAAGAGCTATCAACAAGCTCCAGCTTATCATGTGATAAGCTGGTGGGGTCCTGGAAGCCCATCCAAGTTTGGCTTCCCTTCTATTTTTAAGTTGTCGTACTTTTTGAGGGAGGATTTATGTCTTATTAAGCTTAGTTAAGCTTTTAAGAGCTTTTTTTAATGGCAAATTTTATTAAAAAAACTAGCAAGGAGCTAGAAAAGATTACAAAATAAGACAATTAGGGTTCTTAAGCCAACTAACCCAATTGATTTTAAACTTACAACGATTAGAAATCCACAAATAGGACAATTGAACAATGTCGTCGAAAAGGAGATCTCGCCTAGGCTGCTTGGATCCGAACAAAACCTGGTTTCTAAAGCGCCAAATAAGCCACCACATGATGTAGCAAATGCCTTCAAGAAACGTCTTCAACTATTTAGGAAAATGGGTGTTGTTGAGCCAACTAAGCCAATCTTCGTATCTATCAAAAGAAATAGAATCCATCTCCCACCATCGCAAGAATTTGTTCCAAACTTGTCGAGCTAAAGGACAAGAGAAGAAAATGTGAGATGTAGATTCCGCCGCCGAGTTACAAAGAGGGCATAGAATCGAAGGAATGTCCATCCCTCTAAGCGAAAGGTTGAGCCTAGTAGGGATCTTGTCCAAGAAAACTTTCCAAGCGTGAATATTCACCTTGATAGGGATAATCTTAACCCATCTAGTAGGAACATCATTTTTAGGCAAGATGTTGTCGTCTATGCAAATACGAGTAGACTTGACCGAAAAATCACCAGAGGATTCGAGAGACCAAAACCACCGATCACACATATTAGGAAGAGAGATGCCAGTAGTTCGAGAGCCAAGCAAAGAAAACTATTCTTCTTCAACCCCTCCTCTAGGAGGTCTTCGAAAAGAGTGTATCAAAGTTGGTTGACTCAACTTAGAAGCAACGCTAATAGATTTGCATGTATCAAGAGCATGCAACCTCGGATATAAGGATTTGAAAGGACCATCGTCATGCCATTTGTCGTCCCAAAAAGAAGTGTTCTCGCCATTACCCAACTTTTTCTTTAAGAATTGCATAAGTTCGATACCTTTAGAATTAAAATCATACATCTCACGGATTATATCTAACCAAGACGAACGTCGTAAAGACGTGACGCAAGAAGAAAGGGCCCCATGATTGCCATGCATAGCTTGAATGAAACAAGACCACCAAGAAGAATCTTGAGAAAAAAAGCGCCAAATCTATTTAAAAAGGAGAGCTCGATTCGTAGCATAAAGACTAGAAACCCCAAGACCACCATTTTTCTTAGAAGCTAAGATCTTGTCCCATCTAATCCATGAATTTGTTTTGTCCATGCCATCGATTCCATTAAAGAAATTCCTGCGTATAGACTCTAGCTTATTTAATACGCCCATAGGAGCCTTAAAAATGGACATATGATAAAGCGGTATCGAAGAGATGACCGACTTGATGAGAGTTAACCGACCCCCTATCGAAAGGGTTTTAAGTTTCCAATTAGAGAGGCGATTAGAAACTTTAGAGATGACATCTTCCCATGGTTTAAGTCTCGACATATTATCACCAACAATGACACCTAGATATTTGAAAGGAGTTGAAAAAGTGGAACAACCAACCAGATTCTCTATTGATTCAACTTCATTCGAATTAACACCAACTCCCATCAATTTACTCTTGTAAAAATTAATCTTAAGACCGGAGGCTAAATAAAAGCAATTTAAAACTTTGGCAACAGTTTTAATGTTCGAACTATTCCATTCACCGATAAAGACCACGTCATCTGCGTAAAAAAGATGAGATATCGAAAAAGAAGCATTAATCGAGATACCTTTGAAGAGATTAGATTCGATAACTCTTTTAAAAGATAAGTGAAGGGTTTCCATGATCAAAATAAAAAGGAATAGGGAGATATAATCTCCTTGTTTTAATCCTCTATGGAATTGAAATTCCGATGTAGGGCTACCGTTGACTAGAACCGAACCCGTGGCAGTTTCAAAGCAACCATTAATCCAAGAGAACCATTTTTGACCAAAGCCGAAAGCCCTAAGAGTATCGATCAAGTAGTCCCATTTCACCGAGTCAAAAGCTTTTTCAAAATCGACCTTAAAAATCATAGCTCTTTTCCTTTTATGTTTGCACCACTGTAACAACTCATCGAGAATGAACGGACCATCCAAAATGTTACGATTAGAAACAAAAGCCGATTGAACTTCACTAATAAGACAAGGCAAGACATTGCAAAGTCTATTAGCTAAAATCTTAGTAATAATTTTGTAAATGCTCCCAATAAGACTTATAGGCCAAAAGTCTTTAACGATTTTCGCATCATGGATTTTAGGAATAAGCGCTATAAAAGAAGCATTACATCCACGAGGAATATGTCCATTCTCGAAGAAATCGAAAACCGCTTGAAAAACATCTTGATCAAGAGTCTTCCAAAATTTACAGAAGAATTCAAACGTAAACTCGTCTGGCCCCGGTGATTTATTGGCGCCGCAATCCCAAACAGCCCTTTTCACTTCGTCATAAGTAACCAAGCGCTCTAAATCTTCAACTTGATCAGTAGATAGACGATTAGGGAAAACGAAATCGAAACTTAGACGAGGAGTATAAGAAGGCAAAAATTGATTCTTGAAGTGGGAGTAAAATTCTCGTTTAACACCAACAGGATTAGAAATCCATTCACCGTTGACTAGAGTGCCACGAATAGCAAGTTGAGATCTCTTTTTATTAAGAATTCCATGAAAATATTTAGTATTTTCATCACCTTCAATGGACCAACGAACCTTAGCTTTTTGAGAGATCTCCGATGCGTCCAAATAATTAAGCTCCTGAAGTTCCTTTAAGAGTTTGGTTCATTTAAGAATACTTTCTTCATTGCCCAAACCTCGGTCAATAGATTTGTCGGCTTCCGAAAGGTTTTGAAGAATGTTGATTTTCTTCTCATAAGAACGAGCTTTAGTCTCTTTAATCCAAACTTTGATAGCACTTTTAAGAAGTTGAAGTTTCTTCTTCATTCTGACCAGGCCATTCGAATCAGTGACATGCATGGACTTCCATGTTGATTCTACAAAGGAGTCAAAGCCTTCCATAGAGAACCACGAATGAAAAATGCAGAAAGGAGTCGGACCAAAATCATAAGAATTTTCCTTCAAAAGAATTGGCCGATGATCGGATAAATACCTATCCAAACATAACGCCGATAAATACGGAAAAGACAAAAATAAGCCTTCCGATAAGAGAAACCTATCGAGTTTGCTCATTTTGGATGCCGATTTATGAGCCCAAGTAAAAGTGTAACCTTCGAGGGGGAGATCAATTAAACCTGCCAAAGAAATGAAATTGTTAAAAGCGTTAGCTCCTTGACTATTGAAGGTAGAACTGAACCTCTCATGCTTATAACGAACTTCATTGAAATCTCCCATGATTACAGTTTTACCATCCCACCTATCAATAAGAGAATGAAGATAATTCCAAAGATCACGTTTTTTAGTTAGCTGTTGAGGAGCGTAAACGGAAATAATTAGGAGCTTAGTAGAAGTGGGAACCCAAGTACCCATAATAGCCACAAAATAATCAGATTTCGAAACATGATCTTTGATGAATACACATGAATCCCAAACACAGAGAATACCACCAGAAAACCCGACTGAAGGGCCAACAACATGGTCGAAGTTTAAGTTTCCCCATAAAGACTTGATGGAAAATAAATCAATCGACTCCAACTTAGTTTCTTGAATAGCGAGAAAATTAATCCTATGTTTATGACATAACTCCTTAATCCACCCCTTTTTGGTCTTGTTACCAAGACCTTGAACATTTAAGGACAAAAAATTCATCTAAAAACATCGTAATCTCCTTGTAGGCCGATGATATCCTCAATATTTTTCGCACAACCTTCCATATTATAGCCCATGGTTTGTCCAACCTTAATAATTTCTTCCATAACATCTAAAATGGAACCACCTTCTTTACTAGATAAGGGACGAGAATTCATGCTGTGATGGGAAGAAACCCCATCGTTCAACTTCCTCTCTTTAAGTTTACTAGATAAAGAATGAACATGTTCACTAACAGCAATGTTGTCGTCTTTATTATTAACCGGAGTGAATCCAGGGGGTATTCTGGTTCAGCAGTGCTCGAGTTGTTCGCCTTTTTGTGTTGGTTGTTAAGAATGCCATAAAGGTTGAAAGGGTCGTCAGAGTGAGATCCAACATCAGCTGCCACATTGTTGTTATCGGTATCATGAACAAGATCGTTAACATGAGAAAAACTGGATTCCGAGACCCTATCGATATCACTAGAGTCAATTTTGTCTTTATCACCAACAAAGTCATCGCCTATGTTATCATCTGATTCATCATCAGAAGAAGAAAAGTCTTGATTAGTGACAGCAAAAGTGGGGATCCATGCATGCGTTTCCTTTGCACGAATCCAGTAAACCTTTCCTTGAATAATAATTTTGCAGCACTCATTGATTATTACATCATTTTTCGTTTTCAAACATAAAGGTTTATTCAACAAAGAAGGAGAGTCTGATATCTCCCATTCAACAATTTCACCCCATAACGAAGCAATCTTACGTAAAGAATTAGGAGTCCAAGCGTTGATAGGTAAGCCATCAATAGAAACCCATATAATCCTTTCATCACAAACAAAAGAGTTAGAAGATTCTTTAATGATAGAAAACCAAGAACCCACACCTATGTGGTTGAGAAGCTTGTCTTTAGATTCGACAGAGTCCGTTACAAGTAAAACCCACGTCCCTCCAAGATAGGTGATCTTAGTGTTGTGGAAACCCTCGTTAAAAAGAATGGAATATAAGTTAGGAATGGCAGTGACGTTTCTAACTTTACCCATAAGAGACAAACTGAAGTCGTGATCCTTGATACAAGTATCATCTAGAACAAGAGCAGGATTAGAGTTAACAATATCCTTGTGGTATCCCTCTTTAAGAACAGAAGCAAATGAGGTTTTGAAGGTTCCAAAATCAGAAGTTCTAGGGATGGAAGTATTAGGTTTTAAAGGTCTATGAAAACGTGCAACATTTGCGTGAATATGAAATCTTCCAATCCAAATAGTGCAAAGATTAGCCACCAGACGATCCAAATCCTTAACCTTAATGAAACGAACAAATGCAAAACGTTTGTCTGCCTTTGATTTCTTAATCGGAATGAATACGTCAACAACCGAGCCATAATCATTACATACTTTCCAAAGATCACGAGAAGAACATGTTTCTGGAAAATTGGTGACAAAAACGGATTTTGAAATTCTCAAAGTTTGATCTTCTTTAGAATGCCACTAACGAGATCCCATAGTAGAACAGAGACGAATCGAAAGAGAGAGAAACCCTAAAAATAGATCATAACCCTAAGCCTAAAGACCACGTCGAACTCGATAAAGGGAGATTAGACTAACAAATCAAAGATTAATCCTCAATAACCAACGTTATTAAATGAATGGTGATCTATAGGAACGAGGGATACGAATGAAAAAACATAACCCTAAAACTTAAGACCACGTCGAATCTAATAAAGAAGGATATAAGAACAAAATCAAAGATAGTACCTCAATAATCAAACATTATAGAGTGAATGGTGATCTAACAAGAAGGACCAACGATCATGGAATTAGGGTTGGGAAAATCGCCGCCATCTCTTCGTTTTTTTAGTGTTATTGATCTTATTTTAATAACAAATCCGAATAACTGATGGTATTATGTTCGAATAAGTTGATTAAAGTAGATGGAAATATAAACTAATGTAATAGTTTATATAGATGAATTTGATTCTGCCTTGTAATAACCACAAAAGACAAAAGCCCTTTTGTAGGATCCCTAGATCATTCCATGGATGAAATCACAAGATCAATGGCAATAAAAGATTAAACATTAAAGAACTTTTTATTGAAAGAAACAAGAGTTGCTACAAACCCTTAAGATGAAAAATAATAATGGAGTAGCTAACCTAATTTTTGACTAAACTAGGTGTATTTATACTAACTAGGATTTGCCTTTGAGGGCTTTCTTTTGGGCTTTTTACATCTTGGCCCGTATACATAATAAACATTAATTAACATTGTCTTTCGAGCTAGACTTTTGTCTTGAATCTTCGAGTGACCGAAGCTTCTTTGTTCGGGTCCATTTATGTGAACCTAACAATCTCCCCCTAGATGAGGTCATGAGAAGTTAGCTCACTCGTGCTTGTCTCTTTAGCTCGTTGTTGATAGGGTACTTCACTTGTTGTGCTTTGGTAATTCAATCTTTAACACCTTGATCATGATCTTCAGAACTTGATGTGATGACTTGATCTTGATCTTTGACTTGTTTAAGCTTTACTTCTCTGAATTACTTTGTGATCTTCTTTCACTTTGACTTTGCCATACGCTGATCTTTAGTCTCACATGCTCATATCTGTTGGAATCTGGAAAGCTTTGATGATGTATCTTCTTCTAATCTCCATAACGTTTAGCATTTGAAGAAGACATTGATTTTCAGAGATTGTGCGGAAGCTTTGTATGTAAACTTTCTTGATTTCTTCAGATATGTGAGTAAGGATATGAGCATGTCTTGCATCGGATACTTTGAGTCGTCATTCGCTATGATAGAACAATTTAGTCACCAACAAAAACATTTTGTTATGTAAAATCCACTTAATGTGTTCTAGAAAAACATTTTGTGAACACACAAAGGTTTTATATTTTGAAGGGACCGAGTATAGACGATACTCAATCTGGTCGGTTACATTAACCTCTGATTCCGTGAGGATCAATGATTACAGTATGAATACTGCACCTGTGATCAGATAGATTCATTCAAAGAACCTTCTTGACAGGTTTTCCGGCACGTGACAAGCTAGTTCCTCTAATACCTAAGTATCAGATTCCCTAATGTTCGCCGTTCTCTAGACCAGATGTCCGAAGACTAACACACTATAAGTATTTCTACTAATAGAATGGTAAAGAGTGAGTCAGTACAGTTACTATCTGCTGACTATACCGTACAATTCCTTTTTCAGCGTTTTACTTCTTAATACAATTAAGTACCGTAGAAGGCCTGTGGCAAAAATGATTTGAAAAACATTCGATGTGCTTATAAAATTTGTTTGGGGCACAAACGAAAGTTTAAATCAGAATGCTTCTGATGATGTTTTGAAATATATCCCGAAAGATATGAAGTGCCTTGGGAAATCCAAACTTGTACAAGTACATTTATGGAAATCCACTTCACTAGTGGGCGCAGTCCGAAGACCAGGCATGAGCATTCATACGAATACCCTGGTGGTACAACATCTCTTTCCTCAGCATTCCATAAGATCACTTTCACGAACATGAAACAAAAGATTCTTTGTCATTTATCAAGATACGTGTGTATAACACAAACTTTTGGTACCTTGACATTTTTGATCATATTAACACTTATGCTCCCCCTACACATGTGCGTCGATAATCGAAAGATGTTTAGCACATGCATGGATAGGACTTAGCATTTTAGAATCAATCGAATCATTAATTATCCGTTTTACATGTTTAAGTCACATTATCTTTCCTATGTTATTGTCGGCAGTGAAAGTTGATTTGAATTTTGGACATGAACTATTAGTGATTCACTAAAGAGTTTCGGTCTTTGTATACGTGTATTCAAAGAAGCATGTTATCTTTACGGTCATTGATCTGCTAAACGACTAGTCGACTAATATTACGTTTTAATGATCCTAAGTGATACTCAGTTCCGTTTGACCGTTTTCTTTTTGGTGATTTAAAGGTCAGGAAGACTATAGCAGATTAAGGCCACTAAGCTACAGAGGCGCAGACATATTTGTGTTAGCTTTCTCTTTAATCAGCAGGGCAAGTTATGAAAATGTCCTTAAAAAGGTACACTTTATTTAGTGCTTTCTCCTTTTTTTGGTTTTTCAAATCTTCGCTTTATTTTTGGTCAGATTTTAAAGTTGAGCTTTGATTGAATTTGCACTGAATAAAATTATTATCATCCCTTTTTTCGCTTTTGATTCTTGAATCTTGAAAAAGAAACAAAGCCCATAATCAAGTTGAAATCTTTTTAAGTACTACGTTCTTTAAAACTAGGATCGATATTTAACTTTTTAAAGCCGAAAGAACTAGCTTTAAATTTCGTAATAATTCTTATGGTCGTACATTTCTTAATCACTTAATTTAGAAGTATCATTTCAGATTCTTTGGCGTATTGAAGTCTAATTGACTTTTTAAGTATTCGTTTATACTTTTAGATGTCTATAAGAATGTTTTAAATATACTTGAAATAATGTGAACCACATCCTCTTTATTTTTGAGTAGTTTGTTAAATCTTGAAAAGGATGAAACCCGATAACAAGTTTAAACCTTTTTTTATCTACTACCTCCATTATTAAAGTTAAAGTGAAATGGACTAGCATATAAGTTCGTAAGCGATAAGATTTGTTGTCATTGCAGATAAATAATTGTGTAAGTTAACAAAATCTTTCATGTCCATAAAAAACGTTTGAGAGCACAAAATCTGCTACACAATGCGAAATTAGATGTTACAAAGTAAAATTTTGACTTTTGTTATTGTGGAAGTTACAAATATGTAATAGCTTCATTTTAAGAAATGTCTCATCGTCTATTCATACAGTGGATGCCAGAACTCCGACGATTCGCACCAAATGTTCCAGTAGTACTCGTTGGGACAAAATTAGGTACAGTTTGCAATCTACAATTATAACATATTTGCATTTCCTTCATCTTTTTATCACGATTCTTGAACATAAGCACTTATTGAGCTCGTTTTGGTTTTTATCTTAAGATCTTCGCGACGACAAGGGATATCTATCTGATCATTACGGTTCTAATGTTATTACATCTGCCCAGGTACTAAGTCCAACATCACTTTAGTTACGGTTTAGACTGTAAAACTAGTTTCTTTAGTTTTCTATTTTTTTTTTCTGTCAGGGCGAGGAGTTGAGGAAACAGATTGGTGCAGCTGCTTATATCGAATGCAGCTCAAAAACTCAACAGGTAAAAAAATCAAACACTTACTTTAAAATATGATATTTTCACCTTATTTTACACTTACACTTTTAAGTAATTCGCTTTTGTTGGTTTTGTTGAATTTAGAATGTGAAAGCGGTTTTTGATACGGCCATTAAGGTTGTTCTTCAACCTCCTCGGAGGAAGGAGGTGGTGAGGCAGAGAAGGCGTAAAAGCTCGGGTTGCTCCATCATGTAAGTACTACGCAAATTTCTTATCTTAATATGTCCATCTTAAAATTTTGATCTTTCAAAATAAAACGATTGCGAGTACCAATTTGACACATTTGACTCCTTTTACAATGGTCCAATAAATCTATAATGTTTCAAAATAAAATGACTCAAAAATCTGTAAGGACTAAAAGTACATTTTGGCGAGTGTTAACTAATATGACACATTTGACTCGTTTTATCTTTTACCTTTGGATTTTGTACCTTATACGGACTTTTGCTTGGTAAATACAGGGGGATTATGTGTGGTGGCTGTGCTGCTTAGGGGCCGGTTTTCGTGTTAGAACTAGCTTTAGATGTGTGTTTGTCAATTTTCGAGTTGCCGGTATTTACTTTGATGGATTTATGTGTGAATGTTGTTAGCTATAGCTTATGTAGTTTGATTATTTGGTGTTTTTGCTGCTGCTGCAGTTAAACAGTTTTAATTGGTGTTTTAGTTGGTTTGCGGGGCTGTTTTTCTTAAGGCTTATTTTACAGTAAAATAAGCAAGCAAGCAGTAACTATCCAAACACTCAAAACTGTTTATCTGCTTATAAATAAGCAGATAAAGACTTGAAAAGGCAATCCGAAACACCATCTATTTCGTGTTTTTCGTCTGAAGCTGAATTTGTAAATTTACCCCAATTTTTTCTTGGTTACCTGGTTTTTGCGACTCAATATTGCGAGCCGATTAATCCCTGGCAACTATCCTTTTAGATAGCCCGGAGTTGGCAAAGGTTAACCTCCGTGGCCAGAGATCAATTTTCTTTCGGTTGGATTTGAATCTTTGACTTTCGCTTTGGAAGACTGGTATTTAATGCAAGAAATATGGAGAATAAAGAGACAAATTTAGAAAACAAAGGTCAAAGTCAATGATCACTAAATCTAAAGTCAAAACCAGAAGATTTAGAATCACCCATATTTTTTTTCCAAGTTCTTTCAATTACCACCCATTTTCAAAACTAGTTATTTGGTTAAAAAATTTCTTGAACAATATTTGCATAAGATTCAAATAAGCATTTTGCAATATCTTTTCATAATGGAATTGTTTAAAAAAGCCAAGTCAATTCGTCTTCGAAGCACCAAAGACAAATACATGTTAGCAGACGACGACGAGGAGACTGTTTTCCAAGACCGCGATGGATCATCAGAAAAAGCCGAATGGGCTGTATTTCCAACCGGAGATCATCACCTACGTTTCAAAAGTTGTTACGGAAAATACCTAATGGCGTCTAATAATCCATTTCTCCAAGGCGTAAAGGGTAAAAAAGTCATGCAAACAGATTTAAAACCGGATTTGGATGGGAGCATTGATTGGGAACCCGTCCGAGATGGTTTTCAAGCACGGCTTAAAACACGCGCAGGTACTTTTTTGCGGCCGATTGGAGGTTTACCTCCTTGGAGAAATGCTATCACACACGATAATCCGCATAGGCCAAAAACGAAAGAAAAAGTTTTGTGGGATATCGAAATCGTGGAAACTCTTCCGTCTTATAGGAAAACGAACTCAGATTTGCAGCTTTATTGTGTGCTTGATAACAAATGACCTCGATGTTCAAGGATACAATGTTAGTTTAGACATTTGTTACTTTTTTCGCGTTTTCATTTATTCATTGTAGATTATATAGGTTACAAATATGCAAAAACTATAGCTGTGGAGCTTGTCGAGAACTCGAGATGATCAAGTTTATGAACGAGATATCGTGTTTCCATCGTTATAATCGAATTCTAGACATGTCTTAAATGAGCGAAGAAGAGGAGTTACGTTGGTCATATCTCATTCAATTCAAACTGGGCTTCTTTTTTTTTTTTTTTACGAAACTGGGCTTATTTGGTCGAGGGTCAGTACTTTGTAGGTTAGCTTTTGACCAAAAATAAAGTGTTTGGTGTACTTTTGATAGGTCATTTGTGATGTGTTTGGATGCATGCACAAGAAGCATGTATTAAATTGGTTTCATCTCCATATAGCTTAACTGAATATGATCTTATTATAATTGACCTTTAGGAAGTAAGAAACATATTAGGCTACCCGTAATGCGTCGGTACGCATCTTGACCATTACACCCCATCTTGGGGACGCGTCCTAGACTAAAAAAAAAATGAAGTCCGTCCTATCTTAAATAGGTACAAGTCGTTGGAGGATGTTTGTGTGTGTGTTTTTAATTGATTTTGTGTGATATATTTGTGATTAAGAGGATATGCTTTTTGTGGTGTTATCGGTCATCCATTACGACGAAATTGTTGTAGAGAGAGAAAACTGATGCGCTAGTGATGTCCTCTGTCCTGAGTTGATCACCGTTATAAATAGCCTTAAAACGTTCTGACATGTATGTGTTAAGTGCGTGCTAACCTGATTGAGTTTTAGAAAATCCAACTTTTTTTTGAAACTGTCTAAAGAGCTTATGAAATTGAAATAAGTTCAACACCAAAAGCTACAAGTCGATCGAAGTTACAAACGAAACTGACCCAACAAGAGAATGAGGGCTACCTACAAAGAGCTTATGAAAAAGCTAATAATGAAAATTCCTCAAGGCAATGAAAACCGCAATTGAGCATCATTACTCAAAGCTAGGTTCTTGAGAAGACACACTTGAAAGCCACCGTTGAACTTTTTTGCCGACTCGCTCCAACACGAACTTTTCTCTTCATAAACCACCATATTTGAAGACTTCTAGATACAACAAAACCGAAATAATAACACATATATCCCAAGCAAGCAACCTTCTCCGCACAAGGTGCCGATGACATGCCATAAGTCTGGTGTCATGGGTAAAAGTGTTGTCACCTCATCACTTTTTCTTATGGCACCAAAACTTATGACACAACACAAACACCATTTTTTAAAAGTTGGCGTGATAAGATACCCTTAGTTCACACATAACACAATAACATACAAATACAAAATAAATATAAAAATAACCCACCACGTAGGCTAGTCATCAAAGCGCGAGAAGCATGGCGTTTTAGGTTGGCACTACCCTTGCCAGCTAGAATACCATGTGCTCTTATACACGACTCAACTCAACTTAATTTATACCATTTTGAATCATATATCATCCTAGTTAGAATCATATATTAAATCCAATATGATCTATCTTTTTTATTTTTTCTCTTTCATAATATTTTAAAACTTAAATGCATAGTGTAAAGCCAACGTCTGTCTAGCAGAGTTAGTCAGGTGGCTCTTTCTTACGCGAGAGGTCTCAAGTTCGAGTCTCTCTATGGCGGTTTTCTTCTGTAGACGAATGGGAGTGAGCCTAACTAACTACACTAACTATATTTGTACTAATCCAGCCGTTTTAAAGAAAAAAAATGCATAGCGTAAAAGTGAGAAACGATTATAAAATACATCAATTATACTAATCAAAGACTTGCAGCTTTGAAAAAAGAAAATGATTTGCACGGATAAATTATTGATTTAAACATTTTGACATAAACATTATGTGTTTTTCTAACTTATGCCCTAGGGGCACAAAATAAGAAGGCAATGACTCACATAAAAGTACAGAAAAATACACAGGGACTCATAAAATTTGTGGGTCTCAGTGTATTTTTCTGTACCTTTTTGCCTTTTTATCTTGTGTCCATAGGGCACAAGTTGTGTGTGCAAAACAGTGTTTCTAAGCTTATTTGATTTCGACTTATATTTTCAGCGTATTTTTAACACTTAGGCTAAAGGAAGTGGTGCATACTCACTCACTATCTACAACAGCGTCACTTCAACTTTCTCTCTCCTCTCACTCACACTCACCCTTCACCTCTTTTGGTCACCAATCACTCACATTTCATTAAAATACACACTTTATACAAAATACGTCACACACTTGCAAACCAAATAAAAAACATTAAAACATCATCACTCACCAACTACTCGCCATTTACTCCTCCAAAATTGCCCTCTCATTCGTGAGTTTCTTTTGTTGTTTTAGGTGCTAGCCCGTGAGTGGCTCACTCACCAGGTGAACTCACCACCACTTCGGGTAGCCTAATAGAAAATTACAAGACGAATAATCGCTTAAAGCGACGTTGGATAACGACAAATACTTATACTTGCGAAATCGTGATGCTAGTTCGACCCTTAATGCAAAGCATGTGTTTTTTAAATTATAATTGACCAAGTTTAAAACGTATTAACGAGGTATTTGTTTCGGGTTATATGTGAGTTTTATAAGCTTATTGATTTCTGTCACACCCCCAGACGGGGCCTGGACGGAATACGTGTCCGAGGGCGTGACGTCATCATAATCCGAACACAAGGCACAAGAGAACGACCACTAATGGACGTTTTGAAAATCATAACTCGTTGCATTAGTCAAAATAGATAAGTTTTACAATATTTAAAAGAAATTAAACATTTGCGGAAGCATAAGTAAAATTTAGCGGAAGCATAAATTGGTTTTCAAAAGACAACGAGTATGATATTTTGATAAGTCTTGAAAGAGTATCATATTGCACGTAGACTCCACATAGCACATCAAGAAGTCCAAAGCTAAGCACCTGAGAAAAACATGCTAAAACGGTCAACATAAAGTTGAGTGAATTCATAGGTTTAAGTAAAACATTTATGAGGACCAAGGAATTCCAAAAAGTGTTTAGTGATACCACACTTCACCAATGTATACGAAAAACATTTAAAATCGAAAAACGTTCAACCAAAGTAGTGTGGACACAAGTTTACAGTACGCAAGTGGACGTTATAGGAGATTATAACTTCACGTTACAAAGTCATGAGACTATTATACGAAACAATATCGCATGAAAAGCTGTATATTGTTGCGTCTAAGCTCATGACATCGAAGCTAATGTAGTTAACAGGGCAAAGCTTCCTTCCTGTTGCATTAGTTATTCCTGCCCTAAGCTGGTGTCCCAAACCAAAGAACACCATACAACTGTATAATCGACATGACATATATCCGTTTGTTCTTCGTTAAGTGGAACCAAAGCGGATAGAGATAATTAGTCCCAATAGATCTATTTATTCACTCGCGTTCCCTCAACCGGTCCTCCGGTCGAGAAATTAACAGTTCGTGATAAGTTGGGCAGTAGATCGTGGTTTGTTAAGCAAACTTAGGCAACACGTAAATGGGAGATGGTAACTGAAAACACTTGTGTCCAATGAAGAAATAACCATTTTATCCATAAACAACTTTAAGTACTTAATTCCATAAGTAGAGAGAGTGTGATATCAATCAAGTAACCAGGTTTGAAATTAGTGTGTAAACGAGTTTGAAATTCGGTAACGTAAACGAGCATGTTTCTCACCCCAAAAGATAATAAAACATTTATTCAAAACAAGTAAAATGTGGGGCTATGAACTCACCAAGTATTGAAAGGTAATTGTACTGTAGTAAAATATATGAGTTTGTAAAAGAGCATGTATTCCCCTCGCGGGTTTATAAAGCATTAAAAAGATTGAAATGCGAGACTATGAACTCACCTTGACGTTGCAGAGCAACTAGCAGAAATGCAAATAATAAGCACAACACAAACGGAGAACGGAACGGCTTGACCAAGAAGTTGCAGCTTAACTTAACGGCTAAATCCCACTAGCTTGGGATAGAGGTGGGCAAAAAAACCGGTTTTCAAACCGGAACCGGTTTGAACCCGAGGAACCGAACCGGTAAAAGGTTTGACCGAAACCGGTTCGGTTCCTGGTCAAAACGGCGGGTTGAACCGGTTGAACATTTTTATGGGTTTAGGCCGGCTTTGACTCCAGGGTTTTATTTGGAGCGGTTTTTGTCCGAACCGGTTTTTGGAACGGTTTGGACCGAACCGATTTTTTTTTGGTAAAAGTGGGTCCCGGGAATTTACTTATTCAGATTTTCTTATCCATAGAGAATTTCTTGTGGCTAATGCGATGCATAGAGATTTTCATATTCTATAAATAAGGATGTTATATTACAAACTATTATCACAAACTATCAAATCCTTCATACAATCTTTCTTAAGAACAAAAAAAACACCATTATCCACCACAATGGCAAGTGAATCCGCCTCTGGTTTCTGCTACTACCGGTGTTGGTTCATCAAGTGCACTGCAAATCCGTTGAATTGAAATCGTACAAACAGTCGAAATCCAGACGTTGGAAAGGACTACAACAATGTGCATTATGGCCGACGGTCATAAAAAAGCACAATGCAGTTGTGGGGGGCCGGGGGTAAGTTCTATGCTTTCATTTCTTTGCGGTTGGTTCCATACGACGTTGGAAGTATCTTTTTAGTCATCCCTCATTGTGAAGTACTCAAGGCTCTGCAGAATCAGAAACCTGAAGCTGGGGCAAAGACGATTTGGGCCGAGATGGGCAAGTTTTCATGTACATACGGATTATCTACGTGAACAATTTGCGGGTTTTGGTGAATCAAAAGTGGGTTTACATTTAACCACTTCGACAAGAAACAGACAACGAGAGTGTTACCAGACACTATGCAACCGCGCTACACTCTATGTAAGTCGTTCTACCTTAAAGTGATGGTATGAAATTTATGACGGTTTAGCGGCTTCTCTATAACAAGCAACAATTGATGGTTTTGTCATAAACCTCAAATACTATGGTCAACCGAACAACGGGACATTATGGTCGTCCTCATAAATATGCCCGGTTCTTACATGTTGTGTTAAGGCACATTGGATTGAACCTAGTTCTTGGCAAATGATGAAGCGGGTCATTTCGTTCGAAGAGTTTTCGTCTGAGCACACCGGTAAAAACTTGAAATATATGTTAGAAAAAGTCTTTGTCGTTTATGGTTTGAAAGATAAAATTTTGTCAATTACTTTGGACAATGCCAGCAACAACACATCGGCCATGAATAAACTAAGATTAAAATACAACCCACCAATGGGGGGTAGATTTTATCATAGTCGTTGTGTTGCACACATCATTAACTTGGTTGTGCAAGCTGGTTTAAAGGTCCCCATAGTTAATCAAATGAAGACAGAGCTTTCAAACAAATGTTTAAAAAGATGTTTTCAAATCTGGTGAGAAAAAACTTAAGACGGTATATTAAAATTTGTCACGATGCAGAAAAACCTTGTTATTCGCCAAATTGGGACATTGAAACACGATGGAACTCCACTTTTGAAATGTTCGAAAGTGGTTTGAAACAGCAAATAACGTTGAGTCATTTTCATGACATTTTGGTCAGCAAGAATGGTAGAAGGTTTAAAAAATTCCCGATGAATATTGGGGACGATATTGAAAATGTTTTTAAACCATTATTGCGGTGTTTCAAAAATGCTTCGGTTTTGTGTTTGTCGGGGGTTTAATACCCAACATCTCCATTGGTTTGCAACAGATTTTTTTTTTAAAGTTGTAATTATCTGATTTAGACTTGAGGGGGGGTGTTGTCAGTATGGTTAAACCGATGAAGAGAAAACTAAGGACAGTATTTTGAAAACTTGCACCAATAATTACTTGTGCAGCCGCTTTTACATCCATGTTTTAATGTTATCTGGGGTTTGACTATTTTGATTGAAAATATAAGTGGGACTTGGAGTTTGCCGATGATGGTGTTTGCAAACTAGGTCGTAGATTATTTTCATGGAATCTTTCAAGGTTTGTAATAATATGTATTATACGAAATATGGTTGTCAACAGACTCACATCATCAACTGCTGAGGGTTCTTCTATCCCAAAAAGGTCGTGATTCCTTTATCTCGTATAGGTACACGCGTTTAACCAAAATAAAACAAAAGAAGGCAGGGGGTGATCCTATAATGTACTCTGAGTTTGAGCCATATTATCAAAAACAGATTTTGTGAGTGGAATTCAGCCCACAGGACTATGGATCTTTATGATGTATTGGGGTTTTTTGGACAAAACAAGGAAAATCTAAGTTTCCTGTTCTATCCGCATGGCCCTGGATTATAAGTGTCCAAGATTCTTCGTAGCATCTGAATCTGCATTTTCAAAAGTGGTAGGATTTTGTCAATCCTGAAGAAAACAATGACTAACTGCAGAAGTCTTAGTAGATGTGTATGTGTTTAAAGGACCACTTAGACGCTCTAGGAGCGTAGACAGCACACACTCCACTTGAACGGCCCTTGGACGTTGAAGAAGGTGTTCTTTAATTGAGAGGGTGACATATGAAAATGAGCACACTCAATTAAACGTTCAAGATAATTGCGTTAGATGCTTAAAGTAGCGACGGCTCTTTTGAAGATCCACCTCGTGATTAATATGTTGAGCAGCTGTGGCAGAAGATGACGAAACCCCAAGATGGAGCTGGATGGTCTATGTCACCACGGTCTAAGGACATTACACATACTACTAGTTTAATTTTTTGGTATTTCGTTTTGTTGTATTTCCTATTGTTGTATTTCATATATGTTTAAAAAATAATACAGCACCGTTCTTGTCATCAGACTTCTTTGTATTTCGTTTATGTTGTATTTCCTATATGTTAAAAAAAAAAAAAAAAAAAAAAAAAAAAAAAAAACCAAAAACTGACCCAAAGGTTTTTTTACAGCGTTAACCGGAAACCGATAGCCGGTTCCAAACGGGCAAACTGTTTTCGGCATGAACCGATACTCCAAACCGGTTCCAAACCGGGTTCAGGTTCGTGCGAATGGTTTCGGCTTCCTGTTGACTGAAACTGGTTCCTGTTTGACTCAAACCGAACCGAACTGGTTAACTGATTTGCGCACCTCTAGCTTGGGATGATGAATTTGGGGTTTTCTAATGGATGACTATGTCAACGCGACACGTTGATAAAGAATTTGTATTACAAGTTGGATGAGTTTGGTGGTTGGTTAAATAAAATAAATTGAAAAACACACGCAAAATATGTAATATATTCCGTATATATATTACCTATGAAAAATGAACAATTATATAATTCATATGGTGAACAAGTATAATAATAAAAGACAAACATTCAAAGGAAAAGTCGTAGTATATAATACTTTACAAGTATTATATTATGGGGGGTGGAAATTGTGATTTAAAAATAACGGGTAATAATATTTAATTCGACACATTTTTCAAAAGTCACCAATTAAATTAATAAAAATTTTGCGTAAAAATGTAAAATCTCGGTTTTAAAGTTACGAGTTAGGTAAATGACGTTTTAAAGACTTTACAAAAGTTATACTTGGGAATTATAAAACAATATTTTATAATTTAGTATTTCGTTTCCTCGACGGGTTTTAGTTAAACTAATTGTCTCGTTTGTAAAAGTATAGTTTCTGTTTATTTACCGGGTTATTGAATAATTACACTTTAATAAATCTAAAAAATATATATAACTTTGTCATTTCATCGGGTTTCTAAAATAGTATAAACTTTAATGAGAATTTACTAAGTATAAAGATTTTTAGAAATTTTGGCATGACCTTGCCGTTTATACAATGTTTCCCTTGTTTTCAATATCACGTTTTCCACTTAATCACCCAATGTTGCAAAATTCACATGATTCAATATATAATTAGCCGAGATCGAAGAGTAATAAGTTAAACATTGTTTTAATTTATTTAATCAAATAAACTTTGAGTTTAAATAATCAATCATGTTGCATAGTGAACCAAACACACCCTTGTGTGTAAAAAAAAATAGCCGGACCGAGCTACCCTTTTTGGGTTTCTCGTCGATCGCGGTTCAAAATAACCGAGACCAACATCACCCATAGTGGGATGTTTGGCATGGGACAAAAACAGAAACCAAACGCCCCGCTTAGGGGCTGTTAACAACAAATCCAAACACCCTTATAAGAAGATTATAACAAGCAAACCAAACACCCCAGTTCGGGGCTGTTAATACACACAAACAAACACCCCTTTGGGGGCTGCTGTCCACCGAACCAAACACACCCTTTGGGTGATAAAACGCAGGAACAAACGCACCCTTACGGGCTGATAATCACATAAATAAACACCCTTAAAAATTAAATCAAGCAAAAGAAAAAAAGAAATAACTTAAACAAACCATACCACAATAAATTTGTTATTAATTTTTATAAATATATACATAACCAACCAAACTTAAGAAAAATAGAGGTGAGGTGGTGGTGGTTCGCGGCTTTGCAAGCCGCGGTTTGTGGCATCTATTGATCGGTGGTTGGTCAGGGGTGGTGACGGCCAGTTGTGGGGTGCGGTGAGATTGGTTGGTACTAGCGTGTGTGTGTCGAGCTGGTTTTGTTCGGCTGTGGTGTGGCAGCGGCTGGAAATGGTTGCGGTGGAGGTGGAGACGAAGGTGGTTGTTGTGGCATAGCAGCGGTGTAGTGGTGGCCGGCGAAATGGAGGCAGCCGGAGGAGGTAAACGGCGCGTGGAGGAGAGTGACAAGGGGGATCGAGTAGATCGGTGGAGGATCTATCTTTTTATATATTTTGGGTTCGCCGGAGTTTGGCCGGAAAAGTGGACGGCGGCGGCTGGTGGCCGGAATCCGACCGGAGAAGATGAATGAGGGAGAGAGAGTGTATTTGTGTGTGTGTGTTTAGTTTTATAGAAATGAAAAAAAAAGATATAAATTATATATATAATAAAAGTTTTAAAAATTTTGAATAGTTGTTAATGTGTGGGTTAATTTAAGTTTGTAGATATTTAACAGGGATCCTAACGTTACTTTTATATTCTTTTATAAAATAGAGGTTCGGGACTCGTTTGGTATAGTTAAGGTTGAATAAATTCGAAAGTAGTGCCGTTGTTTTCAAAGCATTTTTCGGATAAAAATGAGATTTTACTTTTTTTGAATTATATTTTATAATATGTTTTTATAAAATTTATTTAAACGTTTATTATTTTATTTTGGGTAACACCGGGTAACCTTTGTCGTTAAAAATGAAAACCTTTAATTTCAACCTTTGTGGTCTTTTTATTAAACGTTTGTTGAATAAAAACATTACATAATTCATTAAAATATTTCTATTTAATAAAAAGTGATAATTAAAATATAAAATTGAATTATTTTGGTCGTACGAGTTGCGTTCAAAATTGTGCGAGGATTTTCAGTCATTTTCTGCTTGGTTTCAAGTCTCGGGTAACACTAAAAAGTTGTCCGGAATGTCGTTTTATGTCAAACGCTAGTATACCCCATAATTAATAATTCATTTTGGCAGGTCGCTTTTGATAAATCAATTCAGGAATAAAATATATCTTCTCGTTTTCAAGTCAAATAAATTAGAAAAATAAATTTGCAAATGAGCGATAATAATCGAAATTATGATTTATTATTTAAAAATGTTTCAAAAATTTTACCGGCTACGCGGTAATCGTTTTTATGTGACCGTAAAAGGTCAAAAATTCAAAAGTCAAGTCGAAACCAAAAAGTCAAAGGGTAAAATAGTAATTTAAAATATCAAAAATTGCGAGGTGTGACAATTTCGCCTTATATTTCACAAGCCTCAATTTTAAAGCTTATTTTGAGACTTATGAGCTTATATAAGTTTATTTATTATTTCGTAATAAACTTATATAAGCTCAAAGTTTTAAAATATTAGAAAATTGAAGCTTATAAAATATAAACCCAATCAAATATGCTCGTAAGCCGAAACAAACGACAACTGATTTATGCACAAAGGCAAAAAGTAGATGCTTACGAAGCATAAAAGCAAATAAGCTGATAAGTCGCTTAAACAAACACCCCCCATTTCATCTCCAAATCTATCTTCTTCCCCAAATTCAAAACCCTAACCTTAAAACCTCCAATGGACCCACCACCAACCACCACCAAAAGCTGGAGCATCCACACCGACCCGAAATCACATCGAAATACACAATCCACTACTTAATCGGCTCCGGCACCTATTCCGACATCTACAAAGCCACTCGCATCTCCGACAACCTCCCCGCCGCCTTAAAAGACGTCCACCATCTCCAATCCGCTTTCCGCGAGATCGAATCTCTTCAAACGCTTAACCACTCTCCAAACGTCGTCGTTTTGCTAGAGTATTTTAGCTCCGATGATGAGGATGTGGTGTTAGTGTTGGAGTATTTGATACTTATTTGGAGAAGGTGATTAAGGTGGTTAGGAAGGAGGGGAAAGGGTGGGGTGTTGGGGAGGTTAAAAGATGGATTGTGCAGATTTTGTTAGCCTGTGATGCGCGTGAACTCCGATGACACGCATCAACCGCAAGCAAAATCTGCACAATCCATCTCTTAACCTCCCCTATTTGTTTGAATATAATAATATCCCCCAAAGCCAACCCTCCTTCCTAACCACCTTAAACACCTTCCCAAAATAAGTTATTCCAAATACTCCTACTCTAAACTCCACATTCCTCATCAAAGCCGGCTGAAATACTCGAGCAAAACACGACGTTTGGAGAGTGGTTAAGCGTTTGACGAGATTTCATTCTCGCGGAATAGAGGTGTTGACTTCTTTTTAAAGGCGACAGTTGTCGGAGAATGCGAGTGTCCTTTGTAGAATGTCCGGAGTAGGTGCCAGAGCTATTAAGGAGTGGATTGTGATTTCGATGTGCATTCGGGTTGTGTGATGCTACATCTTTTGGTCGGTGGTTTGGTGTGCAATGCATAATAATTTTGGATTTGGTTTAGGGTGAGAAGATGAGATCCTTAAGACTACTTCCGTTGTCACTAAAACCAAATGAATACCATCCACATGGTGTTGTTATAATAGTATTTATTGATAAGGTTAGGGAATAAACACAAAAAACAGCACAAAAACTCCTAAAAAATGTTAAAAAGTAACCATCCATCCCATGTTTAATCAAAAGGTTGAGATTAAACTCCAACTCCACACAGCGGTTAAAAACGTTCAACTATATAACCCTATATTTTACACACACCTCACTTTTTTTCCCGAAAAATAAAATTTAGATCATGGACCTCACTTTTTCCTCAAAAATAAAATTTAGATCGGGCTCCCTTCCCACCCACCTTCCACCGTCGACCTTTTTTCGGCGACCTTCCACCGACGATCTTCTTACCATTTACTTTAATTATATTTGTAACTGGGTCCACTCTCAACCTTGGTTATAATTGGCCATCTTGGTGGTGGTAACTGAGTCCACTCTCAACCTTGGTTGTTATTAGAAGTCATTGTAATGGTTCGTGGTTGTTAGTCTCTGAAAGATTCATGTGGTCTTTTAAGTTTTTGTTGACAATAGTACTACTTTGGTAATAAATTATAATATGAAGTCATTTGGTGTTATTTCTGATTGTCTTTGATATTAGATTTGCAGTGTCTATATTAGATATGCGCATATGCAGGATTATTGCTCCATATTCGCTTATAGTTGATTGAATGTGTTTTAAGATTTATTGTACTTGTCTGATTTATCTCGACTTGCTTCATTATAAGGTGATTCTGAGTAAATGATGTATTTTGTTGAATGTGATGTATTTTGTTAAATCATTCTGAATATTCTTTGTTTTGTAAACAGAATCATAGGTGCTTCTGTTTAAATGGAGAATCATATATGATTCATGTGAATCATATATGATTCATGTGAATCATATATGATTCTGTAACAGCAAGGATTGTTGCACCTGCTGAAAAAGAAGCAGGAACTGTTGCTACTGCTACCAAACAAGAAGCGAGAAACACCGCTATGGAACAATTAACTACAGCTTCTTGAATAGTTTTGAGTTTTCCAAGTTTAGATTTGTTTTTTCTTTATTTTTCTACATTGGTAACAAATGTAATTGATGGAGTGTTTGGGCATGTCCAACACTTTAGTATGTTTTTGGCTTGGGTATGTCCATTGCCTGCATTTTTGTTAAGAATCATATATGATTCAGGAATCACATCTGAGTCTACTGGAATCATATATGATTCTACAGGTTTTATATCCGAGTCTACGGAACAAGCAACTATTGTTGGAAAAGTGCTTTGAAGATCTAAATTGAATTACTTTATGTTTAATGCTCTAGCAGATTTGGTATTTTAAAGTGTTTTGTAGAATTATATATATATATATATAATATAAATATATATAATATATAGTATATATATTTATATATAAATATATATATAACATATATCTGGCTAACTATGATTGTTATAAATGATGAATTATGACATGACGCCACCCTCCAATGATGACATGGTACACCTAAATTCCCAAGAATTTCCGAAAATATCTAAAAATTATATACCATTGCATGATTCAAAACCTGTAACGTTAGATTAGTATCGTATGACTATTAAACCAACTCAAACCAAATCTTCAATTGTGTATTTCTATCTAAATAACAATATGATATTTCACCCTGTATCACCAAATAACCACAATCTTCGGGCTTGAAGATTACTTTGAGAACAAAAGTAAGATAATGGGGATTAATGTGGAAAGTGCTCAGGTCATCCAAGCGGCTACAAAGTTAGGATGTCTCGTTCTTAAGTGTCCTTTCTACTATCTTGGGACTAGAGTAGGAGGTTCTATGACACGTGTTCAAGCATGGCAAGAGATAGTTGAAAAAGTGAAGTCTTGGCTTTCCAAATGGAAATCCAAAACTTTATCTATTGGTGGTCGTTTAACTTTGTTGAAATCGGTTTTAGGATCTATTCCAGTCTTTCACATGTCTATTTTCAAAGTTCCTTCAAAGGTGCTTCATATCTTGGAGTCTATTAGAAGTCATTTCTTTAATGGCCATGATCCGGGTAGTAAAAAGGCTTCTTGGGTTAAATGGAACAATGTTTTGACAGACAAAAAACGAGGCGGGCTAGGTGTGTCTAGCTTATTTGCGTTAAATAGAGGCTTGATGATTAAGTGGGTTTGGAAGTTTCTCTCGCAAAAAGACTCTCTTTGGACTAAAGTTATTGTGGCTATTCACGGTGTGGGTGGTAAAATTCATTCGGAATGGACTTCTACTGGCAAATCATGTTGGCTTTCGATTTTGAGTGAAGTTCGATCTCTCCAAAGAAAAGGTATGTACGTTTTTGATTATCTGACTCATAAGATGGGAAACGGGGAGTCCACCAAATTCTGGTTGGATCATTGGCATACTAGGGGCATTTTTAAAGACATTTTTCCCAGATTATACGCGCTTGAATCCTCAAAGGATGTTACTGTTAGTTCCAAGATAGGCGACACGAGTTTGGTCTGCTCCTTCCGTCGAATTCCTAGAGGGGGTATCGAGCAAAATCAATTCGACAGCTTGGTAGAATTGGTTCGTTCTGTCACTATCGTGCCTTCGGCTGACAGATGGAATTGGAATCTGGAGAGTACGGGTATATTTTCGGTGGCCTCTGCTCGTAGACGTATCGATGAGATATGCCTTCCGAATATTGGAGAAGAAACTAGATGGGTAAAGTGTGTCCCGATAAAAATCAACGTTCTTGCCTGGAAAATCAAGACCGATGCTTTACCTACCCGGTTCAACATTTCTCGTAGAGGTATTGACATTCAGGATATGTCGTGTCCCATTTGTGATAATGCTATTGAATCGACGGACCATTTGTTCTTTAGGTGTGGATTGGTTCGGGACATTGCTAATAAGGTTTTGAGCTGGTGGAATTTGGATCACGCAAACTTGAACTCATATGCAGAATGGAAGTCTTGGCTTGTTTCAATTCGTATGGATTCCAAACTCAAAAAGATGTTCGAAGGAGTTTGGTATTCCATTTGGTGGTACGTTTGGATCTATCGAAACAAGCTCCTATTTGACGAGAGAAAACCTTCGAAGTCGATGCTTATTGATAATGTCATTGCTAGTTCTTTTTATTGGTGTAAGTATAGATCTAAAGCCTCGTTCGGATGGAACGAATGGCTCAAAAACCCCTATATTATTGTTTTGTAATCTAGCTCCTTGCTAGTTTTTGTTTCTAATAAAATCGCCGTTCCAAAAAAAAAAAAAAAAAAAATCACTTTATAGTTTTAATCACTTATGTTTCACTTTATAGTTTTATATATACAACGTTAGTAACTCATTTAACATTTTGATACTACCCAGCTTATATAGTGGGATTTGTTGTAATTTGAATATAAAATTTTCAACCAAAAGAAAATGAATAACTAACGTTGTATATATAAAGCTAGTAATTTAACGTTGTATAAAAATTTGAACAAGTTAAAATACATATAAGAATACTTAAGATTTAACAAAATACAATGAAATGATGTGAGATGCTTCTTAAAGCTAGTAATTTAACTATTGTGAATTAAGTCATGTCAAAAACAAATGTGTCTTTGCATTGGTTACACTTTACACTCTGTATTGAAATCATAGTTATATATATTGTTGCTTTTTTAAAATAAAATGTGATGAGATTATATTCGTAATGTTGCTATTCAGTAATAAGAACAAATTAACAGCCTCATAATTGCTGTTAAATGTGAGTTGAATGGTAAATCACTCTCTATAATTTGTTACATTGACGTAATGATATATTAATGCGTCACATATATTTAACATAATAGCGAAGTGGTTAGCTCGCATTTACTATGGTTAATTCTAATAATAAGTTTTTAAAACAAGTAGATTTATAGACTAATCCAAAAACGAAAATTGATACCGAACAAGAATCAGTATAAAAGCTTATTCACAAGGATAAAAACCAAAAGGGATGAGCTATTTTTATTTATACATTTGAAGATGTTTTTGTTTGCCCGTTATATTATGTCATATTTGTAATGAGCTCTAGTTCACTTCTAGAAAAGTCCAAACTCATGTATATATAGTTTTGATACTAATCACTTTATGTATGTATAGTTTTAATATTAATAATAATCGGTACACACTTTCACATATCCCTACAGTTTTAAGCCTCGGTAATTATCCAAGCACCCTTCAGATTTACAATCTCGATCTTAAATTACATCCATCATCATAGTTAGATAACAAACAAAATTCATTTCATTCTTTATGCTTTATGTTTGGGCTAATAAATTGTAAATGCTTCTAACTAGTATGTTTTGTTATTTTGTGTAGTCGTCTTATTTTTTCTCCAATTAAAACACAAACTTTTCAAATTTTGATCATTTGCGTATATTTTGTGACCATTTTACCATGTACAATGATCATTTTACCTTTTTAAATATTAAAAAAGTAAAGGTAAAATAGTCACAAAATACAAATAAATGTCAAAATCTGAAAGGTTTGTGTTTTAATAGCAAAAAAATAAGATGACTACACTAAATTACAAAACTTGACAAGTTAAATGCATTTCAACGTCATTAACCCTTTCTGTTTAAAGTGCCTTTTTGAGGTTATAATTTCAAGCTAAAGACTTATTGAGCCTGCTTATGATCGTCAGTGAACAAGTAAAGCCACTTGTAAGCATAGGTTATCCGTTTCCCAATCATTAATTTTTTAAAAGCTGATGACGATTTCCGATGCCACCAAGGCGATTTCCGATAACCTTTTTTCCTAAAACTTTTTCCTGATCACATTCCCCAACCATTATTTTTCATAAACCTTAATTTCTTAATCATTATTTTTTGTCGTTATATGATCCATATTCTCAAACCCTAATTTTTAAACCTTTTCTCAAACCTTAATTTTTCAAAACCTTTTTTCAATTTTCAATGGGAACCTTTCGCTCTAAGGAGGACGATGTTCAACAGATCTCTACTTCGGTATTCGTCACTAACTTCCCTGATCAATTCTCTGCTAAAGATCTTTGAAACACCTGCAAGCAATATGGGTATGTCGTCGATGCTTTTATCCCTAATCGAAAATAGAAAGCTGGTAAAAGATTTGGTTTGTTCTTTCATTAAAATCTTTGACGTGGATCGTTGATTAATAATTTATGTACGGTGTGGGTCGATAAGTCATAAATTCGCTATCTAACCTTGGCTAGGTTTTCAGAGGCCAGGCCTCTGTACAAAAACATAATAAGCCAAATGGGGAAAGCATGCCATAATTTAGGTGTGCCTCTTAAAACTAAAGGGCCAAATGGGACATCAAATTCAAATACTCTCAAAGTGGTAAAGATTCTCATCACATTAATCTAGACTCGGAAAACATTCCAGCAAAGATGCTTGATGATTTGCATGCTGAACCAACAAAACATCAATTGTTGTTTGATGGAGTAAGGAAAAACTTTGAGTCCTTAACTAACTGGAGGTGTGCCGTTAATGAAGTGGTTTTCGACAACATAGATCTCAAATATATGGGTGATATGGGTAATGAATCAAGTTTCAATCGGAGGAGGCAAAAAAGACTTTCATCTAATGTGGGTATTGGTACTATGGTTCGCAAGAGACTCCAACAAGCATCAACTGACTTCTTTGTTGAAGGAGGGTTAGCATGGGTAATAGTAAAAGGGTACCTTTAAAAATGTGGTCCTGATATACATTCAAACGCATTGCATCTAAGTGAGGTACCTTAAATCATACGATTCTCATGAGGACGGAATTTCACAACAAAAAGAATCTACATCAACACGAATATTACATCTAATATTCTTGAGTCGTTTAAAATCATTTATCGTGGTAAATTGTTTTGGGTTTGAGCTAAAGAGGTTTCTGGTTGGGAACCTGATTTTATGGAGAATAACGATGACGACTCGGACAACGATGATGATTTGATTAATGACTTAAAAAAATAATGGAGAATAGGAAGGAGATATGATAACGGAAAAGCTGGTCCAGACATAATTGTTCATGATGCTCAATCCCACAATAATGCCGAAAAAGCATCTGTAGAAAAACAAAAGAAGACGCATTGAGAAACCTTTCAACCAATACAAACTTCTCACCAGAATAAAGGAGTACAAACCACAAAGAATTCAATTTGGAAGACAGTTTGAAATACCCCCCAGGTTTTACACCTATAAATGATAATGTCAATTCAGAAGGGCAATCAAACAAGTTTACAAGCGAGCGTTTAAACAATATTCAAGAGGAAGTTCTGAAAGATAAGTTCAATCTAGATATAACGGAGTCACGCTGTGAGAGCTGGACATTTTAAAAAATCTAATATATCAACGTACAGGGGATCTATATTACATAGTGATTGAGGAAATGGTAAAGGTGGGAAATACTATGGGCTATAACATTAGGGATGCATAAAAACATAGAAGAGATCATCAAATCCCAAGGAGTGAACGATGTCAATCGATGAACTTTATGTCTCTTAACATCCAAGGCCTTGGCACAGAAGGCCAAAAAAGATTGGTTAAGGAGTTTATGCTGACTAACAAGGTTAATTTTAACTTTAGGGCAGGAAACAAAAATGAAGAACATTGAGTTGGGGCAATCTTGCATTGATTATGCTCACATTGCTTCCGTGTAACTCGGGAGGGATTTTAATGTGTTTTTGGGATCCAAAATCATTTAGCAAACTTAATGCTACTATCTCGAGTATTTTGTCATGTTTAAGAGGTGATTTGATTCCCTCACGGTACAAACTTCTCCATCAATTTGATATATGCCCTTCAAGGATCTTAGCGAAAAGAAGATGTTGTGGGATTACTTGTCTCATGTGATAGCTCAGTGGGCATGTAAGGTTTTGTTTATGGTGGACTTTAATGAAGTCCGGAAAAAAAGATAAAGATTTTTTGGGGGGTTTGGTTCTAATGTGCATGGAGCTAATGCGTTTAACTTGTTCATTTCTAATGCGGGCTTAGAAGAAGTGTCTTTAGGAGGATGTTCTTATACCTGGTGTCATAAATCTGCTTCCAAGATGAGCAAACTTGACCGTTTTCTTATCTCCGAAAGTCTTATGAATTCATGTCCAAATATTTCTGCTATCACATTGGAACGCTTCTTATCTGATCATCGTCCAATCTTAATGCGTGAATCTCATTACGATTACGGACCTGTTCCATTTAGGTTCTTTCATTATTGGTTCGAAATTAAAGGTTTTGATAAATTTTTGAAGATTCTTGGAAAGAAAGCTGTTGTGGTATGAGCCAAAATGCTATGACTAAAGTGATGAAGAAACTGAAACACTTGAAAGAAAAGATTCGCTTATGGAACAAAGGAAATACGATGTCCTCAATTAACAGGAAGAGAACTCTTAAATCTTATCATCTGTTGACTTGATTAATAGACAAAAGGTTGTGGTGATGTAGAGATCGTAAACAAAAGAGCTAATGTTGTCAGATCCCTTCAAGAATTAGAGAATCTTCAATCATTGGAAGCTGCCCAAAAATCAAAGATTAAATGGGCAATCGAGGGCGATGAGAATTCTAAGTACTACCACGGAATTCTTAATAAAAAAAGAAGCCAGCTAGCCATTCGTGGCATTTTGGTCAATGGTAATTGATTGACTCCCCTCACCTGGTTAAACGGGAATTTTTGTCTCACTTTAAAAATCGTTTTGATCACCCACAAGATTCTCGTCTCCAACTTGATCTAAACTTTCCAAATACGCTACAGCCTGATCAAATTATCGACCTGGAGTGTGATGTGTCAAAAGATGAAATAAAAAGGGCGGTTTGGGATTGTGGTACCGATAAGTCTCCTGGCCCTGATGGTTTCACGTTCGGTTTCTATCGTCGTTACTGGAATATTTTAGAGAGTGACGTGGTTGATGCTGTGATGAGTTTTTTTTTTCATTATGGTCAGTTTTCTAAAGGCAACAACTCTTCGTTTATTGCCTTGATTCCGAAAACTCGCGATGCTAACATGGTCAAAGACTTTAGACCTATTAGCTTAATTGGTAGTATGTATAAAATCATTGCCAAGATCTTGGCGAATCGCCTTGTTCTCGTTCTGGGTGATCTCGTAAATGAAGTTCAATCAGCTTTCATTGCGGATAGGCAAATCCTTGATGGTCCATTTATCCTAAACGAAATTGTTCAATGGTGTCAATCGAAAAGAAGCAGTCATTGGTTTCAAATGGATTTTCGAAAGGCTTTTTGATTTCGGTTACGATGGGATTATTCTTGTGACGACATATTGAGAAAGGTTTTCAGTTTTTGTGGAAAATGAGCTCTTAGGATTCAAAGTTGTCTTCGATCATCTAGGGGTTCGGTTATTGTGAATGGTAGTCCTACGGAAGAATTTCAATTCCACAAAGGTCTCAAACAGGGTGATCCTTTATCTCCTTTCTTGTTCATTTTGGTTATGGAAACATTACACATCTCATTCCAAAGAATAGTTGATGCTGGTATGTTCAAAGGTATTATGTTAAGTCCCTCTCTTTAACTTTCCCATTTGTTTTACGCCGACGATGTTATTTTCATAGGTCAATGGAATGAATCAAATCTTGATACGATTGTTTAAAGTTTTGGAATGCTTTCACCGTGCATCAGGTCTTCGTCTCAACATGTCTAAAAGTAAGTTAATGGGGATTTATGTGGATGCTGACAAAGTGGCTCAAGCAGCTAGAAAGATTGGTTGTGTCACTCTTAAAACTCCATTTACTTATTTAGGTTCGAAAGTGGGTGGCCATATGTCTAGAATCCAGTCTTGGAATGAAACGATCGAAGCAATGGCTTCTCGTTTATCTAAATGGAATATGAAGACTCTTTCGATAGGAGGTAGATTAACCCTTCTTAAATCGGTTCTAGGATCGATGCCTATTTATCATATGTCTATATTCAAAGTTCCTATGAAGATTCTGCAACGTATGGAATCCATTCGTTCACATTTTTTCAATGGTTCTGATCCTCTTGCTAAAAAACCGACTTGGGTGAAATGGACAAATGTGTTAGCTTCTAAAGAAAAAGGCGGCCTTGGAATTTCAAGCTTATACGCTCTGAATAGAGCTCTCATGTTTAAATGGGTGTGGCGTTTCCTTTCTCAAAACTCTTCACTATGGGCGAACGTCATCAAATCTATTCATGGAGATCACGGAAAAATTGGTAAACAGGTGAAAGTCTCTTATCCTTCTATTTGGCTCGACATTGTTAAAGAGGTGGATTTGTTAAAGAAACGGGGTTTAAATTTACTCAGTTTCGTTAACAAAAAAGTGGGCAACGGTTCAGATACTTTGTTTTGGGAAGAAACTTGGCATGGGGATGTTGCGTTTAAATTTTTGTTTCCAAGGGCTTACGCACTGGAATCTTGCAAAAACATTGATGTTGCTTCTAAGTTATCTCAAAACAGCTTGGCTTTCACTTTCCGTCGTGAACCTAGGGGAGGAGTGGAGCAAGATCAGTTTGATTCTCTGAAGGCGATGGTGGAAGGTACTTCTCTCGTAAACATCAAGGATAGATGGATTTGGTCCTTGCAAAGTTCAGGAGATTTCACCGTGCGCTCAATTAGAAAATTGATCGACGTGAGGTTCACGTTAGCGGAGGTCTCTCTTAGCATCGTTGATCAAAGCGGGTGCTAATTTAGGGTAAATGTTTTGCCTTGAAAATCAAGTTGATAATCTTCAACTAGATTGAACATTTCTCGTCGTGGAATGGATATTGATTTATTCTATGCTTACATGCGGTTGATTAAAGCGTGGGAAATCAAATAGGCCCATCTTCTTACTTGCCAAAATTGCTAGAGAGAGATATCATCTTTTGATCAACCAATGGTGGGAATATTCGTATATGGAAGTTTCTTCTTATGAAGAATGGTTGGTTTTGGATTCTTTGAGGTCTTCGGTTTTCGATCAAACATAAGGAATATTTTTGAAGGAGTTGTATGTGAGTGGTTGCATATTTGGAAATTCGTAATAAAACTATCTTCGGTTGAGTCTCCATCAAAGGCGGCTATTTTTGATGAAGTGCAATCTAGATCTTTCTACCGGTGTCGGTTACAGATGTAAAGCTTATTTTAGTTGGATTGAGTGGCTTAAAAACCCTCACCTTGTCACTTTGTAATCTTCTAGCTCCTTGCTAGTTTTTTTTCTCTCAATAAAATTCGCCGTTAAAAAAAAGCATAGGTTATCCGTTATCATATAGAAAATAAAAAATAAGGTTAGTGACTATTTATCAATGATTTGAAAACCGGGTCTCTAATCGACCCGATCAAGTCACCGGGTCACCGTGTTACCGGTTCAATCGGGTCGGTCGTCGGGTCAACCCAATTTTCAAAAAAATAATAATAATAATAATAATAATATTTTCAATAATACAAAAAGTGTATATATATAAATCATGAATATACCTTGTATCGAGTCTAAAAATGATTTACTAACAAATATAACATGTAACAAATAAATTTACGTCGCAAATATATATAAAAAACTTGTTTTATTTGTAAAAAAATATGAAAAAACCAAAACCCTATCGGGTCTCGAGAACCAGGTCACCTTAAACCCGACGGGTCTAATCAGGTTTCAAAAATATGAAACCCGGTTTAATTTGACCCGTTTTTTCGTCCGGAACTGATTTAACCGGTTGACCCGGCCAAGTCGAACCGGGTTTCAAAACATTGCTATTTAATCGTAATCCAAAGGCCTTTTAATCGAAATATATTTTAAAAAAGATCGCTATATATTTGTTAAATATTTGATAAATAAAATTTGTTATATAAAAAAGTCATAAAGAATAGAAACTTAAAAAGGCTGTTTGTTAAGTAAATTTCTTGTAATGACATGTCTTGCTTAATGGTCTTTTTTTCTTTTCTTTTTACTTGGTATCCATGCATTGTGATAAAAACTAAAGTGTCAGAAAACTAATCATGTTCATCTGTATATATATCTCAGTCTCTCACACATATCCATGAACCCAACCCATTTTGTACAGATACCCAACAATAGCAAGCCCAATACTATGTTTGCATCAAGCCCAATAATATATAAATTTCTTTGACTTCATTAAAATTGATACTACTCGCTTATACGAAAAAGTAGTAAAGTGCAAGCAAATATGCTTAGCTGGTCTTAGCAGAATTTTGTGTAATTGAGGTAAACGTATATGATACGATATGGTTACAAGAACAATGACACAGCTTTATCGATCTTTCTACACAAAAACTCATGTGCACTTGATTTACACACTTGTTCTAAACGAAACTCGCACACTCAACTAGTTGTTTGTAAAGTCTATTATTTACATCTTTGATGTGTAGCTACGCCGAAATACGTTGTCATCTCGATCTATAAAACTCTAAAGTACATATTTACATACAGGTTTAGTTTTGATGTGCCAAGAAAATAATTAGTAATAAAATAATTATTGGTTTATAAATAATGTTCTTTATCTTAAGAACATGTTCCTTGAAGTGGAAGATGGGCACAAGTGAGTAAAAAGATTGAAACAACATCTACTAATGCAATTTTTAGGGTTGTAAAGTGTCTCATAATTGGATTCTTCACTTTTAGTTGACACACGTAAAGATGAAAAAATTATTTTTTAAGTAAGTATATAATTAAAACTTTCATGCATATATTTATTGAGCAACAAGCCAACCAAAGATGATTCTAATTCCGTTCTCCCTTTTATCCTAATATAAAAAACACTTTTTATTCTTAAAATAATTTTTTTGCTAAATACTTATGTAATTATTATTTTTTTTTTAAAATAAATTGTGAAATTCGGGTTATTCGGGTCAAACCAAGAACCTCGGTTCGGTTCGGTTTGACCCAAAAAAAATTTAACTGAACTAACCGATCAACACCCCTAGCTTCGCCGGTGAATATATTCCAAGTAATATCAAGCCCATCGATGATAAATTCATTTCTTACTTGGAAGTACACTCTCGTCTGAACATGCGTGTTAGTACAAAAGCCGTGTATGGGGGTGAATATAAGTCTAGATCACTTGGTGGATTGGGCCGGTGAACGGGCTATGATGTAGATCTTGTACTAATCCAAGTAATGAAGGGGTGATCTGCACAAATGAGAGTAAACCGTTAGCCTTACCGCAGGGCGGACCCCGCGATTAAGCTCCGGCGTGAGAGTAAGTATACATGTTTGTCAGAGAATGTCAGAGTATGTGTGTGTATTAATGATCAGACAGAATGCACCTTTTTAGGATGTGAAATGACCCCTATTTATTGGCAATCCTAATACTAGGGTTTCCTAATATTTCGCTTGCGACTGTTAGTAGCCGGAGTGGGTCCCTTGTCGGGCAAGGGTCCACGTGTAATCATGTCTGCGGACGTGAGTATCCTTCCGCAGTCCCTGTTCGTCCGCGGAAGTGCAACGGGTGCGACTTTAAAAGGTACTCACGTGCGTCTTTGGAATATCTGGAGCGTGACCCCTGTCAGGCTTAGTAGTCCGGCTATTTGTTGTCTTGGGCCTGGGCCCATATGCGTATATTATGAACTAAGCCCAGTAAGCTTGGTGTTCATACTATACGTCATCAAGTCCCCCCGGTCTAGTTCGCTTACTGTACGCGGTACAATTATAGCGTGCGGTGAGCATTACTAGACTAGAGTTCCGTGATAAGATTTTCTTTTGTTCCTGCCTTGTTCCGCGACTTTTGCGTCGTTTTGGCAGTTTGTCGTTGGTTACGTGGGTTCTTCGTGGCCTTTTATCTTCTGCGTGATTTGACCGCCTGGGTCCCACATCCAGCTGTTATCATCATCTTTTTACATTGCCTTTGTACCATTGATTGGGAAGTGTCTTAGCACGTGTCATCATCCTACCTTTACCTGACTTAAATATATCATGGGTATAAATAGTCGATTCATGCCCCACTGTTTCTTTTTTCATCTCTTTCACTTTTCTACCATTGTTGACAAATTTTAAGGTTTTTTAGTTGCACAGCCTCTCTTATTCTAGAAGTTCGTTTTCATTCAGGTTAACCTCTTTGCTTTTCTTTTATTATGGGCAGTATTACATCCCTTAAATGTGTTCTTACACAAGAACACCTTGACGCTATTTGTGCAAATTATTTTGTTCCGGAGAAAGTTCATCCTCAATTGCCAAGCTCTGATGCCACTATGCATGAAAGACCAGCTGGTAAAGTTGGAATGTATACCCGATTCTTCGACTATGCCAACTATCGTATCCAGTTTTCTACCTTCTTCGTGTCTGTTCTTACTCACTTTCGCATTCTGTTTTCCCAATTGTCTGTATTTGGATCTGCCAAGTTTCTCATTTTGAAATCATGTGCCGCGTTTGCAATATTGATCCTAATGTTGGTCTGTTCCGGTATTTCTATACACACAATTATAAGAATGGTTGGTTTGGTTTTACCAAACGTCCGTGCTTGCTATTCTAAGAACTTAGATTCTGTCAAGAATTGGAATGATCACTTTTTCTGGGTAGATGAGTTTGTAGTTCCTGCCAATGCTAGGTTTGGTTGGTTTTCGGGTACAAACATTGTCAAAGATCGAGCTCCTGCCCCCTCTGAATATAATGTGGAGCATGTTAATACCCTTATCGCTCAAGCCTCTCCGTTCCTTAGGTTCCCGGAAGAATTTCTTTGCTGGGTTGGCATAAGCCGTAATTACCTTTTGAATAAAGATACTTACCCCCGCTTTGAGTATGAGAACGGAGAGGGTGGGTCTTATTTTCCGTACACACTTTGATTAT
>BQNB010009042.1:4705-42247 GCA_026074375.1 Tanacetum coccineum
ACATTAAATAACATAGTCTTTCGAGCTAGACTTTTGTCTTGAATCTTCGAGTGACCGAAGCTTCTTTGTTCGGGTCCATTTAGGTGAACCTAACATGGTCCATGAATGGTAATGGAAAATGGTCTTTACAAGTTGCTTCGTTCAACTTTCGATAGTCGATGCAAACTCTCCATCCCATGACTAATCTTGTAGGCACCAGCTCATTTTCTTCGTTCTTGACAATGGTCATACCACCTTTTTTAGGAACACAATGGACCGGACTAACCCATGGACTATTCAAGATTGGATAAATCAATCCCGCGTCAAGAAGTTTTTCTACTTCTTTCTTGATGAAACGTCATGGATTTTAGGGTTAACCCTCCTTTGATGTTGGACTGAAGTCTTTTTTTATTTTTTTTTTTTTTTTTTTTTTTTTTTTTTTTTTTTTATTTTTTTTTTTTTTTTTTTTTTTTTATTTTATATTGTTTTTTTTTTTTTTTTTTTTTTTTTTTTTTTTTTTTCTTTGATGTTGGACTTAAGGTTGGTAATCATCTTCTAAAAGGATTTGAGTGCGCAAAATTCCTGGATCTATGCCTCGGATATCAAAAGTTTCCAAGCATTGCTTGTTTCCGTTTTTTAGAACGTCTAATGAGTTGAGGTCTTTCTTCTTGGCTCAAATCTTTTGAAAATTAATGACGGGAAGATTGTTATTTTCCTCTAAGAACGCATACACGAGATCGGAGGGTACACTTTTAAGTTCGACATCGGAATTTTTCTGAAACTTGCTTTGGTTCAATAACTTTAAGATCTTTTTGAATTCCGGGGTAGTAATCTCCTTGGTCTGGTGAAGGTAATGGATCACTGTTGAGAAGTGCATCAAGAATGAGAATGTCACCCTCGGGATCGTAGTATGTAGCATTGAAAACTGGTGAAACTGGTTCATCATCGATTGCTATGAAAGCATCGGCTTCTTCAAAGAGTAGAAAATCGCTTTCATCAAACGGAGTAAGTGTTGGAGATGAAGTAGAAACAATCGGATCGAAGTGCGGAGAAGGATTGTTGTAAGCAACGGAATCGGAAAATCCAAGTACTTCTTGTGAGTACTCTTCACAAGTAGCATCGATTAGATCAACCTTCTTCAATGATTCGAGATTGTTGTATGAAATGGAAGGTGCATCACCACATTTAAGGGTTAACGATTGATCATCATTCCTAAGAGTAATCTCTCCTTCGTAAACATCGATTAAAGCATGAGCCGTCCTAAGAAAGGGTCGCCCGAGTATCAACGGTACTCGAGGATCGGCTATAAAATCAAGAACAACGAAATCGGCGGGAAAGTAAAACTTCCCTACTTTGACAAAAACATTTTCAGCTACACCGGTTGGTTTGGAAATTGTACGGTCGGCTAATTCTAATACCATTTTTGTTTCGGTTAGGCCTGAGAGTTGAAGCTTTTTCCAAATGGATAAAGGCATGAGATTGATACTAGCACCTAAATCGGCAAGGGCTAAGTAACTATCGAACTCTGAAAAATCACAAGGAATGAGAAATCGACCGGGGTCACCTAGCTTTTCTGGAAGCTTTTTAAGGACAACCGCACTACAATTTTCATTCAACGGTGTTTTGGTTAACTCAATTAACTTGTCTTTGTTATTAAGCATCTTTTTAAACATCGGAGCAAACTTTGGCATATGAATGAGAGCATCCGCGAAACTTAGCTCAAAGTGAAGATTACGGAAGATTTCCATAAACTTTGAAGCTAGGATATCATCCTTTTCACGAATTTTCTCTTTTGCAAGTCTTGAAGGGTAAGGCAAATTAGGTTTGGCTTTGTTAGCAACGAAAGAAGGTTCTTCGATTGGTTCTTTGTCTTTGGTTTGTTCTTGGACCAATGGAGGTTGGATGTCTTCGGTGCTCGGTAGCTCCGTATCCTTTGTCACCTCACTTTCCTTTTCCACCACCGGCGGTGGAATCGGAGGTCCATCGTATGAAACACCACTACGAGTTGTAATTGCCTTGGCTTCATTTCTTGGGTTTGGAATGGTATTGCTAGGTAAAGAACTTGAACTTGAAGGTTGGTTGCTATGATAACTTTGCATGAAACCGAGCATCATTTTCTGAAAATCATCTTGCTTCTTTTGAGACTCATTGTAAACTCTTTGAAAATCATTTTGAAAATTATCCAACTTCATTTGCAAATTATTCATGTTCGCATCATTAGCTTTAGAATAATTTTCAAATTCCGTTTTAGACACACTATTTGTTGGAGGTTGGTAAGGTAAAACTTGATTGATTGGTGGTTGGTATGGTGGAGCTTGATAAACTTGATTTTGGTTGTTTTGACGGTTTTGATTAAAGTTTCCTCCACGGTTTTGGTTGAAATTAGAATTGGTTCCTTGGTATCGGTTTTGGTTGGTTTGGACATTCGGTTGATTGAAACCCGGTGGTTTCATTTGACTTGCCAAATTGGAAGGTTGGTTTCTTTGGAGAAAATTACCAACGGCTGCGGTTTGTTGAAATTGTTGGATATTGTCATGAAAAACGGGAAAATCGTTTCCACCTCGAGTTAACGGACAATGATTAAAATGGTGATTTGATCCACAAGTGACACATACTTCCTCAACTGCTTTGACGGGTGCAGGAGTAGTAACAACTAAAGCTTTCATTTGATTCATCATTTGGTTCATCTTGATAGTCATCTTATCCTCGAGAGAAGCGGCTATTTGTTGCATATCGAAAGAATTATTAGAAGGTGAAGAATTAGAAGAGGAGCATCCGTACTCACTCTTGAATCAATAGACAGACTTCCTGGAGGTAACGAAACTTTTGACATTTGCTTTCAATAATCCTAAAACTTCCTTGATGCATCTTGTCTAAGAAATATTGCCAACCTGCTGTGAATCTAAGGCACCTTGATCGTTTGAATTCAAGATTGTAAAAAAAGGGGGTATCGAGTTGTGGAGTGTCCAAAAAAGCCATGGTGAGGACATTGACGAAGGAGTCCTTTAAAACGTTCCCATGCTTCGTTGAAGGCTTCGTTTGGTTTTTGGTAAAAAGTAATGATCTCATTTCGAAAGTAAGTGGTTTTGAGAAGTGGGAAGACTATTGGTTATGAATTTTGAAACAAGGTCGTCCCATGTAAAATGATCTAGGAGGTTTCCTTGTCTAAACCAATCTCGGGCTTCACCGCCTAGAGAAAAAGGAAAAAGCAAACGCTTTACCGAAGTGATTCGGAACTTCGGATGTCATAAACGTTAATGACCTTGTTAAAAAATCGAAGGTGATATTTGAGGATCTGTCTACCACCGTAAACTTATTGCTTTGCACAGAGAATGATTAAAGGTTGTTTAGCTCGACATTGTTAAGAATTGATCAGTTAACATCTATAAGCATCTCTTCATAACCCTCGATGGGTGCTTGTAACATTTGGGCCATTGTTCGATTGTCGGCCATTGGAACAATGTTTTGTTCAACAATTGGTTCTTCTAAATCAAAATTTTCAACAACCGGAAGAGTTTGTTGTTGACGACGTCTACGAGATTGCGAACGAGTGCGCATAAAAAGAAAAACTGAAAATTAAAAAGCAAAACTTTACACTAATAATTTATTTATTTATTTATTTATTATTTATTTTTTAACAATGAATTTTAACGGTTACACGAAAGAGACTTAAACCAAATAATCAACTACTTCACGGTAGCTCTTGAAAATTTCTTTTCAAGGTAGGCCGTACGTAAGACACAAAAGACAAAGTTTAAATCTTGATTACGATTTGGAACCAACAAGTTCACCGGAAATTGAAATGAAAACACAATCTGATGAGAATTGTTATATTTTGTATTTTTACAATTGGTGATTTTTATTTCTTTAATTAAAAGGAAGATTTTTTTATATTTTTGATTTTTGATTTTTTTTTTGGATTTTTGAATTATAAAACAAAATTGAAACTTTCTAAATCGAAAGGATCTTCAAACCAAATCAACAAACACAAAACGTAGGAATCGTAAACACTAATCCCCGGCAGCGGCGCCAAAAACTGATTCGTAGTTTTACGTACCTATAAAATATATAATAATAATACTACTTAGGTAAATTCCAACTATTCACCCTTGACCAAGGTAAAAAGTCAAGATCTACAAAAATAATATATAAAATATATAATATACGTATGTTTAACCGGGCAAGTATGATCACCCGGGTCGTTTCCCCAATGACTAGTGAAATTGAAACCACGTTTTAGTTCGGATTCTGATTTGAATGAAGCAAAGATATTTTGGATAAGCTATTACTACTAATTAAGAATCAACAAATAATGACAATTAAGCAAGTAAACTATTTTTAATCCTTAAAAATGTAAACTAAAATTTCACTAAATTAAGAAAAATTGCCGAAAATTATTAAAAATAAAAGCCCTAATTTTTATCTTTTTATAAAAGTTTAATTAAACTAATTAAAACTTAACCCTAACTATTAATTAAAACTTAATGAACTAATTAAAAACTAACTTAAGGACTAATTGTGCAAAAACCTAAGAAACTAACGGGGAAACTGACAAGCTAACGGAGGGACCAACTTAGTAAACTACTAAATTCAAAAGTTACACTATCTACCCTGAGAATCTACCCCGATAACAAGCTAAGGCCCGAATTAAGGTGAAATTTGAAAAGTGCTTAAAATGAAAAACTCAAAGAAGCAAAGTTGTAAAAGAAGCTAGTGGGAACAAAATTAATAAAAGCTACTAGGACTGAAAATCTCAAATAAGCTCAATAAGAGCTTATTTCTAAACTGATTACAGAAAGTGAGGTTTTGAGCTTATTTTCACTTAAACAGCCATAAAATACTCAAATTAAGCTTAATTCTAAAAAGGAAAAGTGATCTAGAAAGCTTATGATGTGCTTAATCTAAAAATGCAAAGAAAACTAAGCTAGAAGTGCTCTTAAACTACTGAAATTAAGCATGAAACAGGCAAACTCAGGAAATAAGCAAGGAAACACTAACTTCAAATAAGCTAAAAACCTTAATAAGCTAAACTAGACTCTAAAACTTTTAGGAATTACCAAACTACTTATTATCCATCTAAATAAGCTATAAAAACTAGGATTAAAAGCTAAAATATCAAATTAAATCTTCTACTTAAGTTCCTACTGTTTTTGGAATTTTCAGGTTTTTTATGACTTTTGACAGCTAAATTAAACTAAGGAAATAAGCTAGAAATTGCAAATCAAGACTTAAAATGTATTAAACTATATTAAAACTTAAATCCTACTGAATTTAATAAGCTAAATCCTAAAATTACCTATCTAAATTAAGCTAAGAACACAGCAGTACTAACTGAGGTTAGTACTGCTAGTGTAAAATTTCAGCAGTACTTTCAAGTGAAAGTACTGCTAATGTAATTTGACTCTTAAAAACAAATTAAGCAATGAAATAAGCTAGAAAATGACAACTAAATTCTTAATAAGCTATAACTAGAACTAAACTTAATCCTACTAAATTTGAAAAGCTAAAATTTATACTAACAGTACTAACTTATGGTTAGTACTGGTAGTGTAAAGAGTCAGCAGTACTAACTTAGGTTAGTACTGCTAGTGCAATTTTGAGAATGCACTAAACCAAACACCCCTTTGTCATTATGACAGATATATAGAATAAGCCTCTTAAGGGAAAGTTAATGAACAAGTGCTAATACCCAAAAAAAAAAAAAAAAAAAATAAAAATAAAAATTAGCTTAAAACAAACTTAACAATCATGATTAAACAACTGAATAAGCAAAATTCTAAGATCTTAACTAATTAAACTAATGTTTTTGGATTTTATGAGTTTTTTATGACAGAAATTAGTAACTAATGATCTATAACTATTTAAGCAAAAACAGACTAGAACATATAACTAATAAGCACTAGAAGAGATATTTAAACACTAATAAGCAAAGAGAATAAGCAAATAAGCTAAATTAAGCATGTAAACTATAACTAAGCAATTTAAACTGAAATTAGAGAAGAATGAAAAGAGAAACTTACTTGATCCTTTAGCTAAACAAAAGGAACCAATAAAGGCAGCTACAAGCTCCTTAGCTTATTAATAAGCTAAGGTATAAGTCCTTGGGATCTCTTCCAAGTTAAGATCCCCTTCCAAAAGCTCAAATCCAATAAGATCCATGTAAGATTAAACTGATTAAAGGTTTAAGTAAGATTAATACTGAATTCAAACAGCTCTATTTCAGCTTATAGACTGAAAGAGCTTTAAATGAGCTTATTAGCTTATTGAGACAATATGACTTAAAATGAGAGCTTAGAAAACGAGATTTAGAATACTAAAAACTGAATTTCATTAATTGAAAACTGAATTACATTACTAGAAAAGGAGATTACAAAAACATTTAAGTAAAATTACGAAATTAAGCTAAAAATTACTAAAAAGAAAGATAAAAGGAAAAACGGATCCCTTGTGTGTGTGAGAATAGGCCTATTTATAGTGCCAAGCTGAAGCTTCTAGGTCCTCTTGCCTTGCTCTCCAAACTTTCAATCTCAACCAATCATTTCTTCAATCATTTGAGCTTCTATTGTGGCCGTTGGATTGATTTGTGGACACCTGAGGATTGCCAGGCTGGCATTCTTTGATGTGACGTTTGTGCTAGTTTTGTGAGTGAGTTAGCACAAAAACCCATCACTATTTGTGCTTCTTCCATTGATGACGTGGCCTTTGAGTTTGAGCTAGGATAAGTATCCCCTTGATTAGACTAATTTGTCCTTGCATTTGTACTTGAGCTCCTTGATTGACCCAACGCACCCATTAATTTGAGAAACCCCTTTGATTTGAAGTAAAGGTAAAACGTTAGTGACGATGAATAGTGTTTGGAGTTACCCGCCCTTTTTATAACTGAGTACGAGGTAAAATTCAGTTGAACTTTGCCCTCTTGGCAATTTCAGTCCCTTTCTTTGTTTATTCCATTTCTAGTTATAAATAACTTTGGAAATTTTCAAGATTGGTCCTTGTGGATGTTATAAAAGGATTTTAGCTAAGGTTTGGGCTTCGGCTTGGCTTCGGCTTTGTACTCTTCTGATTCTCGTGTCCGTGCTTGCTCGCTTTTGACTGTTTTCCTGTGATTTTGATATATACCGGACCGCACACACAAAACTCAAATACAAGCATTATATTTGCCATTTTGGTCTGTTTTTGGTTAATTGGGTTATTTTAGGTCATAAGATGGATATTGTTATTCTAACACTATTCACAGAGCAATCTGACTGGCTAGCAGACACGGATGAAGAAATTGATGAACAAGAGTTGGAAGCACATTACAGTTACATGGCAAAGATCCAGGAGGTTCCTAATGCAGACTCAGGCACTAACGCTGAGCCATTAGAACAGGTACAATACGATACTGACGATAATGTGTTTGCCAATAGACATACAACAGTTTGACAAATCTGTATCCCATTACTAACACATACAGTGAAACGGTGATAGAAAGGTCATCCCTAACTCACTCGGATATGTAGTGATAATGATATTCAAAGATGAACAAAATGATATAGAATGGATGATGAAGCGTGTTGCACTTGCCAGTTTAGTTGCAAATTTTAATAAACTTAATGTCGATGAAAACAAAAAGATTCAAAGCAATTAAAAGAAGCAAATGCAACACTGACCTCAAGAATTAACTGATGCAAATCTATAGTTGCAGAAACTAGTAGAACTCAGGGGAAATCTATAGTATTCGGGATTAGTTTCGCTTAGTTTGCACTTCAAAATAAACGATACTGAGATGGAGGTACAAGGCCTTTAATGATCGTACAGTTGACTATGACAAACTTGAACGTAAGTTAAATGAAACTCTAGGACTATTAGCTCAAAAAGAAATTGACATAAAAGAAGGTTTAAAAGTTAAAGCCTACAAAATTTCTATTGTCAAAGAGAAACACGATGAGTTAGTCAAACAGAGTCTTTTAACCAAGTCACATTACGAAGGTCTTGTCAAGGAGAAAACAAAGGTAATAACGGATTTGAAGCTTAAGGAAGAAAAAGATATTGACAAAATGATTTCAATGGAAAACCAATTAAAGTTTTTGAATGAAATTGTTTACAAAAGAAGTCAATCAATCTAAACCATTCATATGTTAGCACCCAAATGCCCTACATTTAATGGAAGACCTACCTTTGCCAATCCAATGTACCTCAAAAAGGCTCAATATGAGAAACCATGTTTGTATGCGATCCCACATGACCAATCTGATCCTGCAAACAGACTCATCCCCGATAGGGAAGAGATTCTGACTCTTGAAGAAGAGAGTCGATCAAAATTAAATAAAGACTTAGTGAAACCTTTTGACTACACAAAGTTAAATAGTCTTTATGAAATTTTTAAACCCCCGACACAGCATTATGAAATTCAGTTCGCACAGGCAAATGAAATAAGAAGAAAAATGAAGAAAATCATTGTGAAAACAAAACCAAATATTTTCAAAAAACATTCAGATTTCTTACAGTGTCAAAATCAATAACAAAAGTAGAACTAAGCATACAATGGCATGACAATAACATTAATCATCTGAAAGAAATTGTCGATCAGCGTGGGTAACAACATTCAAACACAACCGTCTTCACTTCGTAACCCAACCTGCTCAAGATATGAGAAATCTAGTTAAAAAAGTTTGATGCCCCTTAGCCCTTAAGACTCAGAATGAAAGTTTCGCACTTGTCATGAACTTTAAGCAAGGAAAATGAATGCAGATTTAAAGTACGTTGAATCTCTTTGAAGATGAAATTGATGAACTTGAATTCGAATAAGGTAAGAATTTCCACAGTAATGATATGCTTTTGCAGAATAGGTGTCGAATGATATTATGTGTTCATATTTGCAATCTTCATCTGCTTTAGATGAGATCACTGATATACAATGCTTATATCTTCATAAAGTCAGGGAATGTGACTGTCTTGCACAAAAGCTTTCTGAACAAACTGTTAGGATTATGAAAAAGACTCGGTCACCCCCGTGTATCGTTTAGTATAGCATAACTCGTAGATAGAAAGTAAGCGTATGGCTTTCGGTATTGGGCCGTCTTTAACCTAAGTGTAAAGCCCATACCCAAGCCCATAAAGCTCAGCAAACACTTGAATATAAACCCCTTTCCAGCCATGGGAAGGGGTTGGTTGTTCTTTTTATCACATTTCATGCTATTGCATTTTCTCTCACTAGAAACCTTACTTTCTCTCTCTAGATAATTAGCCAACCCAATCATCCATGCTTGTGTTATGATATCCAATATACTACAATTGGTATCAGAGCCTATGGGATGATTAGCTAGATTGTGTGTGCGTTTCCTTGGTTAGTTTAGATCAAAAGTTTGGTTTTTTGAAGGTTTATGGTCCTTGATTCTTGACACTCTTTGATTCTCTATGTTTGTGATGTTAAAGTTTAATGTTTTCATCATAGTTTGTTATAAACCATCTAGGACCAAGTTGTACAAAAGAAAAACCAAGGTAAAAACGTCAAAAGGGAGTGATTCTTAGGTGTTTTTAGTGAAAAATTCGTATATTCTTCATGCGTTTTTTGGACCTTATCTGAGACATTCTTCTGCGTTTTGGAACAATACTGCTTTTTGTCAGAAGAAATACAACTGCATTTTAGTCGTTTTATATAGTAATACAGTACTGCGTTTTGTCTTATAGAGGTTGCGTTTTGTCTTGGCGTTTTGACTGGAAATCGCGTTTTGGATCATTGCGTTTTGACTACAGGTTGCGTTTTGAAGACAAGTGTTGCGTTTTGACTAAGGGATACTCTGCCCAATTTTTTATTTGGTTGCGTTTTTGACCAAATCTCAAGGTTGCGTTTGAGCAATCTCAGGCTGCGTTTTGCTCTTTTCTTCATTGCGCTTATGACAAGACTAGGTGCGTTTTTGATGGAAACTACACTGCGTTTTGACTAGACTTTACTCAACTTTGCCTAAGTTTCATTATCGTCATTTAGTTAACTTATTCAACCAAACCAAATCTCATCATTACAACATATCACCTAATCTAACAAACAATCATCACTTTTACATACAATCACTAATCATTGATCGATCAACTTAATCATATCACAAGTAATCACTATGGCTAATCTTTCAGAGGACATCCAATGTGCCGGTTCCGATACCCGACCACCTATGCTTGATAAGACTGACTTTGCATCATGGCAACAACATATTCGATTGTACTGTCGGGGTAAGGAGAATGGGGTAAACATTTTAAAGTCAATTGACGAAGGGCCTTTTCAGATGGGGACCATGCGAGTATTTGTTGCTGAAGGAACTGAAGGTTCTCTCTATCTAGGTCCTGAACCGACCTCGAGTCATTCGATCTGTCACATGAGAAGGATAGGTACATATGCAGACATTCGGGCAATCAACTTCATACTTCAAGGTTACCCAAAAGATGTATCTATTCACTTATTAATCATTACACTGATGCTACAAGGGAAATATGGGAACAATGTGAAGATGCTAATTGGAAGGATCAGAATTAACAAGGAAGACCCGTGAATTCACAACTGTATATACTTTGAACACTTTCACAGAACAAAGGAAAACCATTTCACGACTACTATGTCATTGTGAGGGGTTTGCCAAGCTCATTAATGACATTCGGAACATCAAAGATGACAATGTCCAAAAATACAGTTGAACTCAAAGTTTGTGAATAACAAGTTGCCATGAATTGGGTAAGAATTGTTAGCAGCTGTGAAACGTAACAAAGGCTGAAAGGATTCAAACTTTTATCAACTATATGCTAATTTGAAGCAACACGAGGCACAATCTTCAACGAGAAATCAAGATGATGTTGGAACGTCACACACAACAAACCATTGATCCTCATTGCTTGTGTCCAATGTTACAACACCTCAACATATCATTCAACAATCCTACAACAATTCCACCGACCACATATCATCAACCACATCTGCTGACACCCAGGTAAGTACTTGTGGAGTCACAATCCTAATTTGAGGACTTTCTCCAACTGATAACCTAATCGGAACCTTAACCAACAACACTTGCCATTACTCCACCAGTCATTACAAAACCTTCCTTCTCAACACAAACAATCAACTCAGAACTTCATCAAAAGACCAAGGAATCAAGCTACCAAAAGACGGCAGGTTGATGTTTTTCAGAATGTTCAAGGTAGAACAGAACAGAGGACTAGGTAAAAATGCATGGGGTGGAGGTGCAGCTGGTTATGGGGGAGCACAGAACAGAGTGGGACTTGCTAATCCAGGTCAAGCTAGGCAGGTTAAGTGCTACAACTGCAATGGGGTAGGCCACATAGCAAGGAACTGCACTCAACCCAACGCCACAAGAACACCAAAAACTTCAAAAGACAAGATTGTTGCTGATAGCAAGCTCAAGAGAATAGGGGTAGTCTTGGAGAATAGCAATATTGTTCCTAAGCTGGTTGGACTAGACAATGCTATTGATTAAGATGTGGATGAGCAACACGTTCAGACTTACTCTCAATGTGGACAAACGTGCTTCAAAGCTGATGATTGTGATCTTACGATTTGACGTTTGATGAGCTCCCACGGCACACACTATGTTCATAAAAGGCAAATCTATCATCCGCATATCCAGGGTGTATGATGAAGCTGGTCCCGTTTTAATTCGGACATCTTATCTGAGGTAGCAAGACCATGAATCACTTTCTCAGGATGCTAATTTGTGAACATCATGAAGAACCCCAACCGAGCAAGGACGATGTCAACAAGCTACGTTGTTGACTCACATGCGATTATACGAGTGAAGTAATATACCCATATATCAGTATGTAAAGGACAACGTCAGTGCCATTGAACAAAACAATGCACCTACGGTTTCCAAATGAATAATGTACGTTATTATAGAATAATGATTTGACAAGAGCCCTAAAGCCTAATCGTGTCCTTAAAGCACCAACATATACAGTAGCTGATAATTCTTTAAATGCTGAACTTGCAATATACAAGGAACAAGTTAAACTGTATGACAGACGTAGCCAGGGATTGAAATACAGTAAGAGAACAAAAGATTGATGAGCCAACTAAAATAGTTATTATGTGACCGTAATATTAATGAAGAGAATTTGAAAAAGGAACGGATGAAGTAAATTGCAACGATGCCTTCTACCATCAAACATAACAATTTAAATGGTAGATGAAGTTACATCTTTGAAAAAGGATTTTATATCAGAAAGAAAATAAATACCTTGAAGAATTTTTGGACTTAATAGCTTTAAAAGATAAGGTTCAAGGATAAATTATTCAGCCAAGGCAAGATCTATTCAAACAGTTCACATAGTGTAAACCTAGGTCTATATTGAGAGGGTGAATAAGGTAGCCTATTGGCTCAAGAACCCCCTATGTCTATATCGTGCAAGGCAAGTTCATGCCCAGCCCTGATATAGTGGTCCTGGTAAATAGTCACAAATGGCCCAATCATGCACCGGCCGTAGTACGTGACGGGGAGGATACCCAAAAAACTTACTGAAATTCTAGGAAGAAAATGCCATGATAGAAATGAAAGCTAAAGAATTTGTGGAATAAATTAAGGTCCAATAATCACACCGCCTGATTACTCGAAAGAGAATTTTTTAGCGACCTTCACACCACAGAAACAACTAACCCCGGAACAATTATTTTGGTCTCAAGATATTGTTAAGATGAAAGCTAAAGCTCTCAAAGAGCAGAACACCAGACCAATCAAAGCGTTGACTGTGTATCCTCCAAATACACCTGCAACGCTTGTCCCCAGAGTGCTTCCAACCAAAAGTCAAGTGAAAATTAACATTTTTACACTTAGACAATTTTTTTCCGAATTTGAGAAAACCTTAAAAAGAGAATAGACCAACTGGATTCACTAAGGGGAAATGAGGTTTTGAACAAACCAAGACATGTTACCTCACAGAGGTCATTCCATTCTTCAAAACTCTTCAAGAACATTTTGAGGGCATTCAAAAAGTTCTAACAAAAGAAGTTAAAGAAATGAGTGATGCCTTTGATGAGTTGGAAGCTGAACTTGACTAAAGTAATGTTGATAGGAAACATGATGAGATTGAACGGAAAAACCTTCTTAGTGAATGATAATATAATAATTCGATGGTTTTGTCTAAAGAAAGTGTTTGTTGAATGATTCATCGACTTCTGGGCTTAATGTATCTAGAATACTGAAATGTCAAAAGGCTCATAATGTTTCAAAGCCCGTTTGTCTAGAACTGAAGCAGACTTTCGAAGTTTACGTGATAATATCCTATAAGATTATTAACAGTAATGAACTTTTAAACCGGTTTTCCAATCTTGAGGTAAATCACCTAAACTTGCAGTTAAAGTATCAAAACCTTAAAGAAAGTTTTCAGAATAAACCATCTTCACCCGTTAATGATACTCCTGATTTTAACTCCGTTTTTGTGATCGGTCAAATGAAAGCTTCACTTCAAGGAAAAGACAACGTCATCCAAAAGCTAAAAATGCAAATATCTCAACTTAAGGAGACCCGTAGTGAACTAGACCGAACACGTGATTTTAGGGCCCTAGACTTTCAGATCTCACAATTAACTGAAAAGGTTAATGTTCTTCAAGAACAAAATGAGCTTTTTAGGGCAGAAAATGCAAAGATTAAGCAGCACTACAAGGAATTGTATGATTCGATCAAGATTACGCGTGCTAAGCATATAGAACAGATAACTGCCCTTAAAAATGAAAATGAGAGTCTAAAGGTCCAACTACAGAATACGGTCTCATGTGTCACTACAAATCTGGTTAAACCAAATGTACTTGCACCAGGAAAGTATGCTATAGATGTTGAACCTATTCCCCCTCGCAATAGGAACAATAGGGAAGTTCATCTAGTTTATCTCAGGCATCTTAAGGAAAGTGTAGATACACTTCGCGAAATAGTGGAAGAAGCCAAAGTTGAAAGACCTTTAGAATATAACACCTCTCATATGCATACCGTTACACTAAGATATCTCAGGAACAATTAGAATTGTGTTTGGCACCTGTCCAAAGGTCTTCAATCAACAAGATAAGAAGCATGCACACACCCCTAGGAAAAAGCAAGTTACCTTTGAGGACCAAATTGCAACATCAAGTAGTACTACACACAAACATGTAGAGCCAATGCACACTCAGCAGTCTAATGTCCCTGTGCCTCCTTCTACAGGAGTAAACAGTTTCACTGATGCTAGAGGATCTCAGCCTAGGAGCATACTCAAGAAACATAAGATCCCGCCAGCTAAAAGTGACAGCATGAAGAAAGTAGAAGAACACCCTAGGACAATTAGATCTAGTCTTACAACCACAAATCGTGTTGATTCATAGTAATTAGCTCAAGCGTACTGTAAGTAATTCGAATTCTCATTCTGGTGTGCCAAACAGTAACAAATTGCCCTTATATTCGGGTTTTTTTTCTTTTTTTTTTTTTTCTTCTTTTTAAAACTTACTCAGATATGGGTGTGTTACTTATTTGCAATCTGTGAAATGTCATCCCCAATGTTAAAAATGTTGTGCGTCATGTTAAAGCAAGTTTTGGAAAACCTAAGCAAGGTTAAAAACAAGTATGGAACCCTAACATATCAAACAAAATTTGGAAACCAATTGAAAAACACTTACAATGTTGGTTATCAATGGAGACCCACAGGAAGAACATTTACCCCTAGGTGATCAGTCCCTATACAAGGCCACAAAACCTACAGGAAGTCAAGCCATTGCTTTGCTAACCCAATGGAACCCAAAACCAACATAGGGGGATCCTACTTTCCAAACTCTCCAGTCTTCGTCTGTTTTTCAAATGCAGGTCGTTAACAAAATCGACCTTTGGTATTTGGACTCAGGCTGTTCAAAACTTATGAGTAAGACGTGGGGAAGTCGCTCAGGCTCATGAATTATTCGTGAAAAAGTTTAATCGGTACAGATAGAAATCGGGAATGAACACTGGTGCTATTAATGGGTTAATGGATATTATGTCGTAGGTGATAGTTAGTACATCTCTAAGGAATATAACATGGAAGTACTGATGCATAATTATGTTTTCTGGTCGGCAATTTTTGTGATTCGGATTTGAAGTTGCCTTCAGAAAGCATTCTTGTTATATTCGTGATACGATGGATGTTAATTACTTAAAGGGTCCCCGTTGGATCTACTTATATACAATATTTTGTTGAAGACCTGATTGAAGTCCTCCCAATTTGCTTGCTATCAAAGCCTCAAAGCACAAATCATGGTATGGCATCGGCGTATAAAAACCACTAGAACTCGTACCATCAATAATCATTTGCAAGAAAGACCTTGTCCGAGGCCTACCTAGATTGAAGTTTAAAAAGATCATCTTTGCTCTGCATGTCAATTAGTAACAGAGCAAAACGCATACCCTCAAACCAAAACTAAAATACCAAATTGGAAGTTCTTAAACACCCATCATAAGGGGATTATTTGGAACCGATGCATGTGCAAACTAGTAATGGGAAGAAAAAACATCTGGTCCTCGTCGATGATTACTCTCGTTTTACGTTGGGTCAAGTTTTTAAGATCAAATATGAAACACCAACGATTGTCTCAAATTTCTGAAGCAAAAACAAGTCGGTTCTTAACAAAACAGTAAGATTCTCATCGTCAAGGAGTAAACGCCTCACGATCACAACTCCTTTCGAAATGACTTCTCGCCTTGCCGACCACGAAAATAGGAACTGAAATTTGTCAACAAGAACTCTGTAGATTATTATATGAAGCGTTGGAATCTTTCACCAAAAGACAGTGCCAAGGACTCCACAGCAGAACGGCGTTGTCGAAAGACAGAACCGAACTCTTGTCGAGGCAGCTCGGACAATGCTAATCTTTTCCAAGGCACCGATGTTTCTTTGGGCTGAAGCTGTGGCTACTGCCTGTTACACCAAAACCGATTCCCTTATTCACACACGTCACGGACAAAACCCCATTGAGCTATGTACACAATAAGAAGCCTGATCTTACATTTTTCTAGGTCTTTGGTACTCTTTGTTACCCTACAAATGACAGCGAGAATCTTGGAAAACTACAACTAACGGCTGATATTGGAATTTTCATTGGATATGCACCGAGCAAAAAAGGTTACAGAATCTACAACAAATGAACCCGACAAATCATGGAAACTATTCACGTTCAATTCGATGAGCTGACTGAGCATATGGCTCCTGTACAATCCAGTCCAGGACCCGCTCCTAACCTGTTGACGCCTGGACCTATAAGTTTAGGGCTCGTACCCAATCCTGCTCCTGCTATACCATATGTACCTCCCACAAATAAAGAATTGGAGATGTTATTCCAACCTATGTTTGATGAATATTTTAATCCACCGGGTATCCGTCAGGATCCTATTCCTAATGTAGCACAAGACCCGGTCATTCCTACAGGTCCATCAGTGTCTATTTCTATTGATCTCGACGCACCATCGGGAAGTCATATATCATCACCACTGGATCATCATTCCTCTTTGGTACATCATGGTGTAGCAGGTGAGCAATATGCAGAAGTTAATCCGTTTGCTGCAGCTGATCCCGAACCATTTGTTAATGTGTTCGCCCCAGACTATAACTCTGAAGCTTCATCATCTGGGGAAATCACCATACCTGAACCCAACCAATCCACTCTACCTCATGAACATATCCGGAAATGGACCGATTCCCATCCTCTTGATAACATTATTGGGAATCCCTCTCGACCGGTATCCACTCGGAAACATCCCCCCCCCCCAAAAGCTTGCTACGGATGCGTTGTGGTGTTTCTTCTACAATTCCGTATTGTCCAATAGACGAACCAAAAACTTCAAACTGCAGTACTGTAAGACTGTGGTTTCAAGCATGCAAAATAAATTCATAAATTTGAGTCGACTATGGAAAAATAACGTATGGGAATTATACCCACTAAAACCTCAGAAAGTGCCATGATTATTGCTCTCAAGTGGATTTATAAGGTGAAACTTGACAAGTATGGTAACGTGTTAAAAAACAAGGCACGTCTTGTAAGCAAAAGGATTTTGTCAAGAAAGAAGGTCTAGATTTTGGAAGAATACCTTCGCCCCGTTGCTTCATCTTGAAAGCAATCAGGAATATTCATTGCCCAAATGCCGCCAGCAAAAACATACAGTTTATCAAATGACGTGAAAACTGCATTCTTAAATGGCGAGCTCAAAGGAAAAGAAAGTCTATGTCCCACCACCCTGGGGATGGGGAAAAGGGACGGAAAGCTTTGTTTGACCCAGAACGTCCACATCATGCTCTATCGTCTGATAGAAATCACTTTACGGGTTAAAACATAGTGCTCCCCGGGCATGGGTTTTACACATTGTCAAAGTTTTCTTCTGGCACAAGAATCTCCAAGGTGTTCGTCGATCCAACCTTGTTCATTCTCGGAAACAGGAAAACACACTCTTCATGTTCAATATATGTTGATGATATCATATTTGCCTCAACCGACCCCCAAAGATATGACGCGGTTTTTCTAATGAAATGAGTTCTAAATTTCAAATGTCGATGATGGGTCAAATATCATTTTTCTTAGGGTTACAAATTTCTCAGAATCCTAGAGGCATTTTCATTAATCAATCTAAATATGCTAAGGAGGTTTTAAAGAGATTTGATATTCATAACTGTGACCCTGTTGACACTCTTATGGTGGAGCGGACCAAACTGGATGAGGACCTCTCAGGCATCCCTGTTGACCAAACTCGATATCAGGGTATGATTGGATGCCTGATGTACCTCACAGCCAGTCAACCAGACCTTGTTTTTGCTGTATGCATGTGTGCCCACTAAAAAGCACCTTGAAGCAGTTAAACGAGTCTTTCGGTATCTCCAAGGAACCATCAATATGGGTCTTTTTGGTATGCCTGAAGAGACACCAGCCATGGCATAACAGCATACGCAACGCAGATCATGCAGGTTGTCAGCAGCACTCGCAGAATACATCGGCAGTGCTCATCTCCTTGTGATAAGTTGTCAGCCTGGACATCACAGAAGCAAACTACATGTCCATCTCGTCTACAAAGGCTGATCCATCGCGATTTCTGGTTTATGTGCCGCAATCCTATGGATGCGTCTCAATTTCAGATTAAGGCTTGCTTACAATTGCAACCCGTCTGATAATGTGCAACAAGTAAAAAGAATCCATACGCCCTTCAAGAGCAATCAACGATCAGCACTCCAGGTCCTAAACACATCGCAACCGACATCATTTCAATGCAAGAACAAGTGGAAAAAGGAGTGGTTGAGTTGTATTTCGTGAGGACAGAGTAATCCAACTGGCGGATATATTATCACTAAAGGCCCTGCCCCAGAAAACGATTCGAATTCATTCTCCCAAGTCAATGACAAGAATTGTATGAAAAAAAAAAGCCGAGGATGACACTCAAAAGTCTGAGGATGATCAGGATGAGTAACGGGTTGGCTTCAAGTATCCTATGTAAATATGTACATACTTAAACCCAAAAAGAAAAATACAAAAAATATAAAACCATCAAAAATCCATAAAAAACAGAAAATAGAAAATGCCAAAAATAGTTTTCTTTATGACCAAGTCCCTTACCGTTTATCGATAACATTAAGTTCCTAGAAAAAGTGCATTCAATAATGACACGTTCTTTAATGAAAAGCTCGAACGAAGTTGAAAAACCTTTCAAAACATGCCTTAATGTCTTGTAGTTATTGTCAGACGCAACCCGTTTTTCACAATGAGGAAAGATCGTCGCCAAAAAGACGGCTGTTCCTAACAACGGTGATAAGTCTCACCCGGCATGGATTAGCTTTATATCCTTGCAACCTCCATCTAATGTACACGTCAGTGCATATTATTTGTTGATAAAGAAGAGAAGTCCCTCTTTTTACCATAAAATTTTCCCGTCTAGATTCTTAGAAAATTATTTGGATTTCCAACGGTGGTGTTATAGAATGTTGTCTATTTGCAAAATCATTGACTTGATCTTCATAAAAAATTTGACACTCAATCAACGACTACAGCTCTTTAAATAGAAAACGGGTCATTGATTGAGGGGGAGAGTGGTTTTCAAATTTATGACATATAACGGGCATTTGATCAACTGAGAAAAGTTTGGTTGCTAACGGGGTTATGGTTTAAGGGGGAGTTAAACTAGTGTTAACTCAAAAAGGTCCAAATGTGTCAATTATATGCATGTCTAGGGTCTTATTTGCTATTTGCTAATTGTATCCTAGGCTCATTAAATGTGAAGGACCAATTGTGTCACTTTCCCAAGATAATTATTCCATTAGTTGCTAAGTTAACCCTAAATGAAAAGAGAGGGGCCAATTCTGCCAATAGATGAAAGTTGAATGTTTGTATAAAATGTTGGATGCGTTTTGACTTAGTCAAACCATTCAAATCCAGTCAACTTTGGTCAAACTTCTCTCCTTTTATTCTAGTTGCGATTTGCTAAGAGCCATACCATTGTGTGTAATTTCGTGCCTAGGACTTTCGTGTGAAAAAGATCATCCAAATCTAGGTGAGTAGTTCGTGCTATGTTTTTATGGCTGGGATATCCTTAGATTGTTTTATATGAGTTTGTATGTAGAAATTCTTAATTGCTCCCTCATAGTTTAAATGATTGTCCAAATTGATTTTCGCACATTGTTTGACTTTTAAAGTCAAAACCAAGCTCGAATGAAAGATGTATTGGCCACTAGGGATTGTTTTTAAGCTTTGCGTGTTGGTTTAAATGTAAGAATAGAAGTGCCTAAGTAATTAGAACCCCTAATTGAAGGATTTAGATTCTGGCATTGACCAAACATTCATCGTTGCATTTGCCCAAGATTCTTGGTTGCGTGGTTGATGAAGTATTCTTGGTTGCGTTTTGGTCTTAGATTCTAGGTTGCGTTTTAATATAAAAGTCATTGGTTGCGTTTTGATAATGAAAAGGTGATTGCGTTTTGCTATGCTTATCCAAATTGCGTTTTGGCTTATTTACATGTTGCGTTTTGCTTCTTGAAATACTCTTGCTTTTTGGTTATTTAATATCAGACAGGGGCAAAACGCAATCATTGCGTTTTGGTTTGAAGAAATTTAAAATATTAAAATATCAAAGCCCCATTTTGAAATTTTTTATTGGTTGCGTTTCGCCCCTAGTTTATTGAATATCATAATGCCTGCGTTTTTATGATTGCGTTTTGATGTGAGCTGCGTTTTGCTTTCATTGCGTTTTGAGTCTGTAATTATTAAAATATTCATTGCATTTTGCAATCAATGCGTTTGTTGTGGATCTAAGTATTCAACAGATTGCGTTTGCTTAGAAGTATATACCTGCATTTTTGTGTTGCATTGGTTGCTAATTGCCAGTGAATCTTGTGGTTTAAATCAGTGTGATTTAATCTCTCTTTTGATGAGTTAACATTTGTTGATTCAAGAGTTGACAAAACTCATTGATTAACACTACAACATGATCTAAGAGTCCTTTCCCTTGGATCTGGTGCATACATGCTTAACTTCTGAGCATCTGTTCACATCTAACAATTCCTCTCTGCATGTTTGTTCCTTTGTGATTGTGACTGTGCAGATACAATGGCTGATACTGAACATGCACCCGCAATGGCACCACATGTTCGTACTGATGAACAGATCATGCCACGCATACGTTGGGTGCCAATTGAGAAAAGCAACTGCTATCTGAATGAAGAAAAATATCAACCCAGCCCAATTTACAAGATTGCTGTGGATATTCTCAAGCAAACAAATTTCTTTAGAGCTTTTACAGCTTCATCAACAATACCAGCTATCTATATTCAACAATTATGGGATACTATTTGCTATGACAGTAAAGCCGGGAGCTATAAGTGTCAACTGGACGAGCAATGGTTTGATCTCACTAAAGACACACTCAGAGACGCTCTTCAGATCACGCCAGTCGACAACAACCGGGCCTTCTCTCCTCCTCCAACTCCTGATACTCTTGTTGAATTTGTCAATAAGTTGGGGTATCCAAAGGAAGTCATACACTTGTCTAATGTCACCACTAATGACATGTTCCAACCGTGGAGGGCACTCCACAAACCATTAATCATTCTTGCCTTAACTGGAAAGACTTTTGAGGATTTGAAAGGTCCCAAGAGCCCCATGCTACAAATCCTTTGGGTAGTTCAAACGAGCCACATCGACTATGCTGAAAGGATGTAAAAGAATTTACTCAATCCATCTACACTTTCACAGAAGACAAAAGGAATTTGGCAAAACATACTCTAGGGAAGAAGAAAGCAACTCTTATCCTTATCCCGAGTATCAGGTTCACAAAGTTGATCATATTTCACCTGCAACGGCTGCACAACTTCCACCCAAGACCCGAGTCTCCACTCCACTTGCCTACAGAGGAACCTGCACTAGGTAATCTCAAGTTCAGTGCTAAGGGGACCAAACGGGAAGTCTTTGGGATGACTATACCGAATGAACTCATCAATGACGTCATTCGAGGATCAGACTATTACGATGCTTATCTGGAAAAAGTTGCAAAGCATCAAAGACATCTCGCGGGTGAAGAAGTGAGTGATCCTGAATCTCCTGCACCAAAGCCAGCTAAGCCTACCAAACAAGCAAAACCAAAGGCAACCAAGCAACCAACCGTTTCTAAAACTACAGCCAAGAAGCCTAAGCCTGCACCGGCCAAACCTCAAGAGAAGAAGCGCAAGCCGGTGTCAGAGTCGTCTGAGGCCCCACCACTAGCCAAACGTGCTAAGGCGGGGAAAGGGGTTAAGAAGAGAGCTGTTAAGAGTTCTAAGCAGTTGGTAGATGAGTTCGATGACGAAGGGGTTCTTGCTGCTAAACCCAGGCTTGAAGACACAGAGGAAGCGATACTACAAAAGGTTCTAGAAGAGAGCCTAATGGATGCTTACCCAACTCAAAGGGGTCCTCTTCCCCCTGTGGTATTCAGGGAAACTGATAATGGGAAACTTCAACCACCGCCAGAGGTGCTGGGAAAGGGGAAAGAGAAAGTAGGTGAAGAACAAGCTGCCAAGTTCTTCTCAACCTTCAAACTCCAAAGAAGAAGAGCTCAGCTGAACAGTACATACTTCAGAGACGTTCTCACATTCCAACTACAACAGCAGGCCGTGAAGACTCTACTTCCTTATATGCCGAACTCGGATTATATGGCAGTGATACGGAGTCTGATGAGGAAATGCCGTCAGTGGGTAGAAGTGGGACTCAAGACGAAGGCCAGGCTGGATCAGACCCTGGTACACTAGCTGAAGGCCAGGCTGGATCAGACCCTGGTACACCAGATGAAGGCCAGGCTGGACCAAACCCTGATGATGTTGCTGAATCCCTACCGTTACCAACTCCGAGTGTTCTCGCTGGACCAAACCTTGAACACTCGGATGTTGAGATCACTGATCCCTCCAGTCAACCACAACCTGAGCATATGGATGAAGGGTTTACGGCCACGGCATACCCTGATGTACAGGAGAATCTAAAGCTTACAGTTGATGAACAGGTGATACCAGAGGAACCTGTCAGCTCTACAGGGACGTTGTCTTCTCTACAACATCTCGCCAAAGACTTCAGCTTTGGTGATCAATTCTTGAATGACAAACCGTCTGAGGCCGATAATGAGAAGGCAACAGCTGACACTGAGGCTGAATCAATGGTGTCAGTCACTATTCAGCAAGACACCTCTATCATCCCTCCTATGACATCCCCGGTGATCGATCTCGTGACTAGACCTGATTCACCCAATGTTCACTGGCCTCTACCAACCACCACAACCACAACTGCAGCACCAACAACATCAACAACAACAACAACTCTTCCACTACCACCTCAGCCTCAACAAGGTTCATCAGATTCCATTCTCATTAAGCGCATGGGCGAACTCGAACAACACATAGCAAACTTGGCGGAGGAAAATCAAGCCCTAGAGACAAGGCTAGACAAGCAAGGGAACCGAATCCATAAGGTGGAAACTATGGACTGGCCCAAAATGATCAGAGAGCAGACGGTGGAGTTTATTGAATCACAAGAGATTGACCGAAAGATTAATGAAACAGTCAAGGAGGTGGTTACCTCATCAGTAAAGCATGCAATGAGAGCTCCTCTTCGTGCTCGCTTCAAGGATCTCCCTACGTCTGACATGAAGGAAATTCTGCTCCAACGCATGTTGGAGGAGAACTATGACAAGGGACATGCTAACCACCGAGTAGCATATGAAGCACTGCAGGACTCTATCCGTCGTGATGAAGTTGAGGACTTTGATGTAGATAAGGCTCAGGAGGAAACTAAGAAGAAAAGTAAGCAAGATTCTCCAAATACTCCCCCTGGGTCGCCACCTTCACCACCACCTCCTCCTCCACCACCGTCAGGCGCATCGGGGGCTTCTGGCACAACCGGAGCTTCCGATTCTGCTCAAGCTCCTCCTCCACCTCCTCCATCCTCATCCACTCATCAGGGAGATCAGTCAACAGGCACTGCAGCCCCAAGTTCCTCAAAGACAGTTGTTTCAGCTGAATACTCTGCATGGACAACGACTGACACCCGAATTAAGCCTTCAATCACACTAATTCCTGATGATCTCTATATGGATGATGAAACCACTGCAGATGAACAAGCAGTCTCTAGTGATGATGAGGTCGGACGTGATCATATTCCCACGGTCAACTTGAGGCAGAGCTGGTGGAAACCTCTCACTGAAGACAGACCGGCCACTCCAGAACCTGCTTGGACTATTCCCTCATCTGATCTGTCTATGCCAACAAATAACTGGGCCTCTGCTCTGAAGTCGACATATGCGCCTCCACAGGAGAACTCTCTACTTGCTCAAACCGGGGATATGGCGACATTTATGGATTTGAGTACAGTAACAACAAGGAATCCCCTGAACTCACTTCCTAAAGACCTAAAGGCCCCTCATTCGAAATAGTCAAAGTGTTCATCAAGAAGTGATTCATCTCAATTCCAAATGGAAAAGTGTCACAACTTCTCCACCGATCAAGTGGATGATGCAATCCCAGTACACGTCCAGCAAGCCACTTCCATTGTGGGATGGAACCAGGATGTAACCATTCAACCGGACTTCTTCTTCAACAAAGACCTAGAGTATCTACGATACGGTCGCCAGTTTGGCAATAAAAAAAAAAAAACAGGACAAAAAAAAAAAAAATAAAAAGACCGCCTTGTCAATCTCGAAGATGAATCGGCAAATTAATCCTGATGTCGGCTTAGGAGCACCTGGTGTCTGATCATTCTGGATTGAAGAGAAGCAAGTATGTCATTGCAGCTATGTATGTATCTCTCATTTGGTGGTTTCAAGACAATTATTCTACATTGACCGATTCTTCATCTGAAGGAACCGACAGCAAGTAAGACCACATGAGCATCTTAAGTGCGTTCAATCGAAGTCCTTTTCCGAATGTAAGGGTACAACTACATGAAGTGATAAATAGTCTTTCGTTGAGCTAATCTCAAATAATACTTAAGAGATGAGGGACCTTCAAACACTGTACCCCGGTGACTTTGAAGATCTGTACCCTTTTTTTTCTTAAATCTTCAAGGCCATTGAACCACCTATCACCCGAAGACAAAAAGATTCTAACTACAGCTGGTCAACCTATGGACCAGAAACTTGGTTATCAGACACCGCGTAAGATCTTTCCAGCTGGGAATTGAGAGTTACCAGACGCAGCTAAACCTCAGCCAAACCTCTGGGGGCCATTGATTGAGTTTCAAGCATGACTACACAGTTATAGACTCTCTCCAAGGCAGTTACATTTAGAGACAGAACGGGGTTTCAGATGATAATGAGGTTCAAAGCAATACACAAGTAGCAAGTGATGGCACTCTGCAACAGATAGATGAAGCGCTAGACTATCGAGTCAAGGAATTCCAGATCAATAGGACTAATCCAGGGATGAACACCAGATTTTGGATGAAGAAAGATGTTGACAGAGCATTGACTTCATGTTCCGCTATCCGATAAACGGCTAAAGAACACTACGTATCTTCAAATCTGGAGAGCTTTGTGGGTGGACGGATCCGAGAAGGCGACTACCGTTACTGGGGGGGGGGGGGGGGGGGGGGGGGTGGGGAAGAGAACCGAATGAGGTATATAATATAATAGTTGTTGTAAAATGTACATTAATTTGTAGTACTAAAACCATAACTTAGGCTAGTATATTATGTAACTATATGCTTTCACAATCGGAATAATATAAACCTACACATTTTCTCCCAAATTTCTAAACTTAAATCAATTGATACTCCCAAAATCTCAACGGTTTGATATTTATACTCGAGGAAAAAAAGTGAATTTAATTATCAAAATATGATATAAAATGTTATCTATCAACTCATGAGTGTATCTCCCCATATGTGCCTAAACTTTTTTCGAAATATCAGATGCACATATTAATGGTGGAGCAATGGAATATTTTGGCGAAGAGAACAGTGACCAAAAGACCTTGACCCCGTATTTGCTTTATCGAGTTATAAGGACGTAATGGTTAGGTACATGTTCCCATGATCCCCGCCAGAAGCCGGAGGGATCTACCCAGGACAATCCACTAGTTAGTGTAGAAGACCGATTAGTATTATTACAAAAGGAGTAATGTGAGAAAAAGGAAAGTGCAGACTGAGTATGGAGCTAGTACTTCGGAATAAATCCCAACATGGTATCCTAGTAAAGAATTCTCGGTACGCACTGAAGGGGTTGAAGAATGAAAAAAATGTAGATAAAGGGTGAAAGATACAGCCCTCCTTAAACATTAGGCAGAAACCGGGTCAATACATATGCTGTCAGAATCACAAGGTTGATTGTTGACATTGAAGACAAGTATCATGGACCCAGTGATACGCTGCACAACCCTCCCAACTACACAGAGATTCCCTCAAATGGATTCTGTTTCATACCCACGAAGACAATACAATTATATCGTCTCTCTCACTCCGAGTTAGATGATATTGAAAAGGTGGCAGTCTGCTCTAGCCTCCGACTACTAAAAACCAAAAATGCACTATTGAGTCTAGAACCTTGAGATCATCCAAAAGTCTTGTTAGGACACTTATCCATAATGTGCTTGTTTCTCACACACTGTGACAACAAGTAAAGATTTTAAGAGTCCTTCGCATTATCCTCGTGGTATTGCCAGAACATCCGAGTGATACGAAAGTACTCACAATGAAGATGGAAATCCTTCTAGAGCCACGTCAAACAAGCTCTGTTAGGTGACATGTAGATCCCCTATGGATTTAAACTTTGGACAAATGGAAAGCAACGATGGCGCCGATTCCTTGTGAATCAAACCTTTTCCAGGAGTTGGAATTGACAGATCGTATTTGGAAAAAAACTGATTTTCGAGCACATTGACTGTGTATATCTTTCAAAACAAATGTATTTCTGATAAAAAATTAATTTTGTACAATAAAAACTACAGATGGTGCACAAAAATACATTCACAAGTGAAACACTCGATTGATTTTCAAATCAATTTTTTATCTTAATCGGTTAAGATAGAAACTAACCGATCACTCTTATCGTGATTGTCTGCTTTGAGACGTTCCGATTACAGAGAATGGCAAATATGGAGATTTTGATGGTTACACATCAATGATCTGTACATAAACTGGAAACCCTGTCAAGTGATTCTTCTTAAGATGAAATCCTACCTGATCAACTGGGTCGGTCCTCACGGATCCGGAGGTTAATCCAACCACACTCGGGCGAATGACAAAGCCAAATTCGTCCACACACACTTTATTGCTAACTTTTCATTACAAGATCAAGCAAAGATGGAGATGGAGACACCTCGTTCCAGTGGAGTCAATTCACCACCCAATGCTCACACTTAATGCTTCCAAGTAAAGACATCATGACAACTGAATGACCTACAACACAGCTTCCGCAACTCTGAGAAGTAGTATCATGATCAAGAAAAGTGTGAGCATGTGGGTCCGAAGGTCACAAAATCACATGAAGGCAATGCCACTTAACAAGGATGATCAAGAGATTAAAGATGAAAGATGATCTCAAAGAAAACTCAAAGATCGCACAAGCCTAAGAGACAAGTCTCAAAGTTCACTACATAATGTACAAAGACATCAAAGATTGAAGAATCAAAGACTTCGAGCTACAGACAGAAGGTCAATGAAGTAGAATGCTAGAATTCAGAATGTATTTTCTGGGGTGACCTCCCTTAGGGGGAGATTGTTAGGATTATGAAAAAGACTCGGTCACCCCCGTGTATCGTTTAGTATAGCATAGCTCGTAGTTAGAAAGTAAGCGTATGGCTTTTGGTATTGGGTCGGGTCTTTTACCCAAGTGTAAGCCCATATCCAAGCCCATAATGCTCACAAACACTTGTATATAACCCCTTCCCACCCATGGGAAGGGGTTGGTTGTTCATTTTAAGCTAATACATTATCTTTCACTTTCTCTCTCTAGAAAGACCACTCTCTCTCTCTAAGATAAAGTAGCCAACCCATCATCTCTTGCTTATGTTATGATATCTTGTATACTACAAAAATAATAGTTGTCCCATAATTGCATCACAATGAAAAGCTTGAAAGCGACACAACGAGATTTGATCATTTATAGAAATCCACATATGAAATCTTGTCAATTTAGACTCCAATGCACATCAGATAGTCCAAGCATCTAATTCACCTGAGAAAAACATGCTTAAAAACGTCAACATAAAGTTGGTGAGTTCATAGGTTAGTTTAGATATGAATAATAACCCAAAGGTTTCCAAAGTATATATGACCATTTAATTCCTTAAATGTCCTTTCAAAATATATATATGATTTCTAAAATCAACAGTTGCAAAACATGCCAGACCATTTAAATCTCCAAATAGTCGCCAAAACGTATAACATAGGACCACAAGATTTTCCCCGTAATAAAGCAAACTGCAACTATCACAAACATATAAACTTCCCATGATGAAACAACAAATGCTAACATCCCGAAACCCTGATTACGTTTCCTAAGCTCATGACACTGAAGCTCGACGATCTTTCTTGCAATAATATATATTGCAATTTCTGCCTTGATTAGATGTCTAACCTGAAACATCTCCAAATTCGACATGCTATAACGTTCGTTCCCGGTGATAGCTAGTCACCCGAACGGGTGGAAGAATCTAGGAAAAGGAACCATTTAGCCATCATGCTTAGACCTCTTGAGAAAGTTAGCTATGTGGAGGGAGCTCAAGTTTAATTCTCTTATCTGATTTCAAATCTTATGACCACCAGAAGGCAAAGAGGGTTGATGGAACTAATGGTTTTTAGAATACAAGGGAGACATGAACGGGGTAGGTACTATTATCAAGAACAAAGCATGCCTAGTTGACAGGGTACAGACAGAAGTAAGGTGTGGATTATGATGAAGGTTTGCACCGTTGCCAGAATTTAACATCCGACTTCTTTTTGGCATTCATCTTTCATGGGCTTCTTGTCTATCAGATGTATGTCAAGAGTGCATTCTTATATGGCAACATCACAGAAGAAGTGTATGTCATACAGCCCTCCAGGTTTTGAAGATCTGATGCTCATCCAAACAAGGACTCTACGAGTTGTCAAGGCACTTTATGGCCTGCATCATGCCCAAGAGCATGGTATGAAAGACTTTCCATTTTCTTTTAAACATGGATTTAGGAGGAGGGGCTATTGATAAAACTCTTTAGTTTATAAGTAGGATAGAAGAGATATCATTTGGTACAAGGTATATGTTGATGATATCATCTTTGGATCTACAAGTCTTCTTTGGTGAAGGATTTTGAAAGTTCTATGCAAAAGGAATTCAAGATGAGTCTCCATGGTGTGAACTCACTTCTTTTTGGGGCTTCAAAGTAATGCAATTCTACTGGTATTTTTCTAGGTCAAGACAAATATGTGAAAGACTATTCTTAACAAATTTGACTTTGAACCATAAGCCAGCATCCATCCCCCAATTAAAGCTCATAAATCTTAGGAAAAATAAAGAAGGTGAGATATTGGATGTACTTCTTTACAGGTCTATGTGGTTATGTACTTTGCTGTCTCATGTACTTACTGCTTCAAGACACGCATAATGTTTGCTGTTTGTCTGTGGCAAGATTTAAGTCCACTCTAAAGGTTTCTCATTAATGTATAATCAAAGGCTTTTAGGTACCTCAAACATCAACCTAAATTGGGTTTATGGTATCCTAAGGACTCTCCTTTTCACTTAGAAGCTTTTTCCGATAGTGACTATGCTGGGGACAATCATGATAGACGATCAACTTCAGGAGGATGTCAATATCTTGGAAGAAGACTGGTCTCTTGGCAATGCAAGAAACAAACAATTGTGGCTATCTCTCTTACAGAGCAGAATAGTAGAAGCTTGCAAGTTGTTGTGCTCAGGTATTTGGATGCAAAATCAACTACTTGATTATGCGTTTTAAACTACATGAACATCTGAAATCCCATATAGACAATGAGAGCACCCTTTGCATTGTGAGAGTCCTGTTTTTCATCAAGGACCAAGCATATTCAGATTCGACATCACTTCATTCGAGATTGTTTGAGCAAAGGATCATTAATTGTGGTCAGGTTTTCATACTGATGACAATGTAGAGATTTACTCAAAAAAGGCTTTGACTTGGCCAGAGATTTAAACTTTTTGGTGGTAAACATAGGGGGATGATGAACCCATTAGCTATCTTTGAGGGGAGGATCACATATAAAGTACTGGTGATCAAGTAAAGTACTGGTTTGGTTAGATTGGATTTTTGGAAGCACTTTAGCTACCTTTGAGGGGAGGATATGAATGATTTTTCAGAGGTTTGATGATTTGAAGAGATAGTTTGCAAGGTTGAAGGGTTGTCGTTGCACAAATTTGAGTTGGAAATTTTTTTTTAAGTTGAAGTATGCTTAGCAACTAAAGTAACTGTTGTTTAGAAAGTACTGCTTAGACAACATGTACTGTTCTAAAGTTGTTCGGGTCACGGTCAAACGTTACGTTTTTGCGCTAAAAAAGTTATTTACAACGGTAATTCATTAGTTATCCAACACAACCTATAAAATACTCAACTGAATTGCATTTTTTTTCACTTTATCTCTTTTCATACATGTTTTTTTTAAACATTACAACCTCCGACGCCATTAATCCCTTCAAAATGGCAAATATTCCTGTACCCTTGTGCAACTAGGCGTGCCTTATTCTTGATAATAGTACCCCGTTCATCTCTCTTGTTTCTAAAAACCCATTTAGTTCCAATAACCCTTTTTCCTTCTGGTAGGTCACATAACACCCATACCTCTTGTAGCTTGAATTGAAGCAGTTCTTCTTGCATCGCTTCAACCCAACAATTTTGGGCTACCGCTTCTCTCCAAGTGATCAATGATGTACCTCACATTCGCGCCAAGGTAGCTGGCAAGAAGATTTTGATTTCTGAAGCAACCATTCGAGCTGACCTACTCTTTGATGATGAAAATGGAGTTGATTGCTTTCCTAAGCAAGTCATTTGGGACGTGCTCAGAGATATTGGCTACGAGGGTAACTTAGCACAACTCACTTTCTCTAAACCGTTATTTAGCCCACAGTGGAAGTACTTGGTCCATGTATTACTTCACTGCCTTAGTCCTAAGAGCACTTCATGGGAACAATTTGGGACAAACATTGCCTCTGCTCTTGTAGGTCTTGCCACAAACCAAAAATTTAATTTCTCCTTGATGATTCTAACTGGGATGCTAGGACATATTTCAAATGGTACACCTTTTCTTATGTATCCTAGGTTCGTTCAATTGTTTTTGAACAAGCAGTTAGAAGGAGTAGACAGACCTCAGGACTTTATACCATCCGTTTCTCTTCCTTCCAAGGTTTTTACATTATTAGAAGCATAGACTGAGTTTCTCATGTAGGATTACACCCTTACTCCATCTCTGTTAGAAAGTATCACAGCATTGGACGCGGAGGAAGAACAGAGTACTACTCCTAAATCAGGGCTGCAAGTTATGGCAAAGATGCTCAAGGCACCTTTCCCACCAAAAAAAAAACCCCCCACCCCCCTTTACCCACCCCAAAAAAAAAAATAATAAAAAAAATTTTGCCCTTTTTCTCAAAGTGCTACTCCAACTCAAAGTGCTGCTCATTCTCAACGTACTGCTTCAGTACAAGGTACTGCTTCCTTCCATGGTACTGCTACACCACATGATTCTGATGCAGTTCAAGGTACTGATACCTTACAAGGTACTGCTGCATATCAAGGTACTGCTTCTATTCCTAAATCTCCCAATGATTATACTCCCACAGATGCGTCTCAAACATCTGGAGGAGATGAGGGACTTTTAGATATATATGCTTTGAACAGGGAAGTTAAGAGACTCAAGAGGCAAACCCTTTCTCAAGCTAAACAAATAATCAAGCTCAAAGCCAAGCTCAAGAAACTCTTCAAATTCGTCCAGCCAGTGGTCCAGCATCATGCTTTTTGGGTAGAGAATCAAAACCTTAAGAAGCAAAAGAGACGAAGAAAGAAGCATAAGAAGAAAGTGTCTTCAGTCAAATTGGGGAGGAATAAGGATGAAGGAACTTTGTCTGAAGAGCACAATGTTCAAGAAGAAGATACAGCACATCCTTTCTTTGATGATATTGTTGATAAAGATGCTGCTGTTACTCCTGATTTGGAAAGAAAAAGTGATGAGACTGAAGAAGTTAATATTGAGGAGAAAGAAGCTTCTAATGTAAAGAGTGGAGAAACAGAAGAACTGGATTTGGAGACAACTCAAAGTACTGCTAGACAGGGTACTATTACTCCAAGGACCCTAAATTTTGAAGATGAAGCAGGTCCTTCAAGCCCACTCCGTCCAATTCAAGTTATGGAGTCTGAAGAACAACTTAAAGCTGCTGAAGTTCTTGTTGCTATTTCTAGACCAAGAGGTTTGAGCATTCCTGGTCCCATACAAACTCAACCTCAACAGCCAACTCAAGGTACTGATCCTAAAGATAAAGGCAAAGGGATACTGGTTGAAGAACCTAAAAAGAAGAAATTAACTCTTCAACAAATCAGAGCCTTGGAAACTACAAATGATGAGGAGGTTGCTAGAAAAATTCAAGCTGAATGGGATGCAGAAGAAGAAAGAAAGAGGTTTGAAGAATTGAAGAAAACAAAGCCAAAGACTACTTTGAGGAAACCTACTTCTCTTGCTCAAGAAAGAAATCAAATGATGAGTTTCTTAAAAGGTCAAGGATACAAAAATTTGCAAAAACTTAAGTATCCACAGATGAAGGAATTGTATGACAAAGTTCAAGCATCTATTAAAGACTCCTTCAAAGACTTTATTCCAATGGATTCAGAGAAAGAAAGGGAGATGTTGAAGGAAAGAGATGCAAAAAGACTCTTAAGGAAAAGGAAAGCTACAATTGCTGAAGAACAGCCATCAAAGAAGCCTAAGTTGAGAACAGAAACAATTGATGAGCTTAGAAACTATCTTAGGGTTGTAGACTTTGAAAAGAATGCACAAGATAGAGAGTCATTAGAAGGAATCTCCATGATTACAGAGCTCCAAGTTATTGATTCACCTGATGGAGAGTATCTCATCATTCACAGAGCAAATAATCACTTCAGGGCTTTTGATACTTTATGGGAGATACTGCATGTCTTAGATAGACAGGATTTATATCACCTATATCGAGTTGTTGATGACTATTATGAGCACATTCCTCCAACCGGCTTAGGTTTGATGCTTCTAGGTGATCTAACCATTATTTGGGAGACGGCTGAAGCTGAAATAAGTGATGATGATTCTGGAGAAAGAATCAAGAAGATTGGAGAAATCGCTTAAGGTGGAGACTTAATGGATCTTCAGGGTGCATACACTAGAGTTAGTAGGATCGGTACTATGATTAGAGAATGTGGCTGAAGAAGATATCCTTATCAAGAGAGTGGATGAATAAGGATGCTGGATCAGGGAATGGAAGTTGGAAGTGTGATAAGATGAGCATTGCCATTGCAGTGATACATCTTGTTCATTTTGTGTAAAATCAGAAGACGCCCGGGATGATTCTAAAAACACCCACCACGCGGTAATGATTTATCAAACATTCTTTGAGATTAATCTCTTAACTCCCGTGAACAAGCAGTACTTATTTAAAGTATGCTAGTTTTAAAGCAAACATACTTGTTGAAAGTACTGTCTAGTTAAAAAGTTGTTTTTTGAAATATTGTGAAGATTTGAGTGTGCATAAAAAAGGTTTTAAGGCTGCAAATATTGGAAACTCAAACTGTTTGAGGGATGGAAGTGTTGGATTAACCACCACAAACAAATGCGTCTAATCAATAATTCACATGTATAACAAACATAAGAATTGGACTAGTCCATCCAAATCTAACAGTTTTGGTTTGAAAAGACATCTACAATCTGTTGATGGTTGCCAAATATTACCAAAAAATTGTATGGTGATCACAATGTACCACCATGTATTACACTGAATATTGGCTACTCAAAGCAACGGCTTTTTGGTAAAGAGAATCACATCCGTTGCTAGCTTACTAGTTGATGCTGCAAAACTATATAGGTCCTCAACTCACCAATGTTTTATTACAGTGAGTTGACTTAGTCCTGAGCACTACGGCTTACAGGGTATATAGACTTATCAAATCGTTTTATGGTTTGTTAATGACTACCAAAAGTCTAGTAAGTATTCAACACACTATGATTAATGTTCTGAGTGTTGAAGTGGTTCTCAGTTCACCATGGATTATTACGCTTTTCTAGGTACCAAAGAACACTGTCCTAGCCCAAGAGTGAATGGTATTGGTAAAAAGGCTTCCTAAAACCGATTTACGTTGCGAGAAGACATGTTGCTGAGAAGAACAATCTGTTTGATGCTAAGACAAAGAGAAGTGTTTATGTTTATAACAAGAGGTTTTATTGCAAGATACTCAAACAGATTGTGTACAAGATACTGCTCAAAGGATGAAGCTTAAAAGATTGAAGGCAAGTACTGCTTAAATGACAAGACAGACTGTTGCTGAACAAAGAAGACCAACTATCAAGAAACTTGAAATCAAGCAAGTAGAATTCAAGTTAGGGGAGGATTGTTGGGAAAAACAAGTCAATTGGTCAACGTACTGCTAAGCAAAAAGTCAAAGTACTGCTAAGTAGAAAGTCAAGGTACTGCCAGTCAAAGATCGAAGTACTGCCGTGGATAAAGGAATCTTAAAGGATTATCATTTAAACAGTTATGTTAGTAATTATCTTGTAACAGTTAATTTAGTGATTAGTATTGATTAGAGTTTATGATATACAAGGACTGTATACCTACTAGTGGTTATCCTTATGCTTATAAAAGGATCCCTGGGAAGGTTTTAGAAATATAGAACAATATAGAAAAAACACGAGTTAAGAATTATTAGTATTGTATTAGGGATCTGCAATTTAGGCAGATTCAAAAGGTTTATAAAAGAAATCGTTTGAGAAACTATTGTGTGTTCTTCTTAAGTACTGCCAACTAGATTCCGCATAGTTGACAGTATATCAGTGTTTCATTAAGGAATAACGATCCTACAAATACCTTCAAAGATTCAGGACAAGGGTAAAGCAAAAATGATTGAACCTGAACCTGTGAAGAAATTGTCAAAGAAAGATCAACTCAAGCTTGATGAAGAGATTGCACTTAAATTACAAGCAAAGATTGATGAAGAGGAAAGAATTGCCAGAGTTGAAGAAGAAAAGATTAATGAAGCCAATATTGCTTGGGATGACATTCAAGAAAAAGTTGATGCTGATTACCAGTTAGCTGAAAGACTACAAGCTGAAGAACAAGAGCAGTTCATAATTGAACAAAAAGCCACATTGTTAGAATTAGCTTTTCCTCATCAAGAACCCCTAGCTTGGATCCAGTTCCTTCACTTGAGGCTCTAGAGATGACTGTGGACTCATCAGGAACCTTTAGTATGTTACCAGTTCCTTCATTTAAGCTTCAAGTTCCAGGATGTCTCTATGCTCATTTACTTGCTTTACTTGAGAGCTTTCATTAGCAGCAGCCTCTTGTTCAGCTGGAGTTAAGAGTGTGAATACCCTTGAGTTCTTAGACGAATTAGACGCCCTCTTCTTTGACACAATACAAGGAATTCAGAAAGCCAATACCAGACTGTTTCTTGTATGGGTCGGGTTCAGATTAGCATATGCATCAGACTTGTGTCAGTGATTGGATGTTGTTTGGAGAAGCATATGCATCAGAGGAGTTAACACATCATTTCTTGTGTTAGTGATCTGCATTTTCCGTTGAGGTAAGAGGTGGAGTGTATGGAAGCAGAATGCATAGAATCCGTGGTTTCTATTGAATTGGTGATCATCTTTCGTAAGGAGAGAGCTAACCCAGAAGAGGCAGATTCGTGGTTTTTCTTCTCTTTGCTGACCTACCTGGTTGATCAGCTGAAGAGCCTTCATCATATATCATGTCATCTTTCATCATCATATCATGCTTTCTTTGTGGTTTTTAACTTGGGGGGGGCACAATTTGGGGGGGGACTGCCAACTTCCTTATCCATGCATCTTAATCTGTATTAAAGCTTCCATTAAGGAGCATGTATAGAAGGTAGTTGGCAGGATTTCTGTTTGCAGTCTTGTTTTTTCATGTGGTTTGAATTGAGAGCCACTCTTTAGATCAAATTCTTCAAGGAGCACTTTTGGAGTAAGTTGAATCTTGTTTCTCCTCACCTTGTTCCTTTTGATTTGATAATCTCTTTGGACTTCTTTTCAGATTCTTGTTCTTGATGGATCAGGCCAGGCAGCGCAGAGTATTTCTCGATTAAATCTGTAGGTGTGTCGTTCAAGAATCTTAAGGAGAGCAATCATCAGTTTTGTTCCTAGATTATTGTATCAACACCCATAGGAAAACTTCGGATTTGGATTGAAGCCAAAACATCGGCAGAGTGATCAGTCTTCTTGACTTCAGACATCTCTTGCTCCAATCTTGCCACTCTTAGCTGAAGGGAGATGAATGGAGTGATTTCAGGGAGAGATGTGATGATTGTTGTAGCTTCCGTGTTGATTGGTGGAGGAGTGACCAGTGACGGACGGCTTAGGTAGATGATGACTTTCTATGAAGGGGCAATTATGGAGGAGTTGACGTTACTGTCTGATGACTTGGATCAGGTATGGTGGAATCTGACTCCTCTATAATTTTAGATTTCTCCTGATCATCTTTGGTTAGTTTGTTATAAAGAAATTGTTCCCCAAAGTTATAAGTGTCATCGAGAAATTTTCATGGAAGACATAGAACCAAAATGACTTCGGGATTTTCTTCGTATGACACGTTCGTCTGTTTTGAGCTTCATTGTTTTCTATGGAAACTTTGGGTAGGCTGTCGCGAGGAACATATTCATATCCATGTGCTCTGGGTTTGGTTTCCTGCTGAGACACAGTGTAATTTTCCAGAGTTTGATCCAAGTTGTTGGTCTTCTTGCTATAGCTCAAGGTCTGGGTCTAGACATCAATTCTTGCATGAGTAGCTTGATACTTCTCTTGCAAACTTCTTCTTCAACTTAGTTAATTCATCATCCATTGTGCTTTAGGGTTTGGTCCCGGCAGAGTCAAAGTAATTTTTCAGAAGTTTGATCCAGTATGGTCTTCTTTGCATGGCGCTCAGGTCTGGTCCAGACACAATTCTTGCATGGTAGCATGAACTTCTCTTGCAAAGCTTCTTCTTAAACTTCAGTTAAGCTGATTGATTTACCTAATTCCAAAGCTAGTCTGATTTAGGGATGATGATGTCCATGCAGGAGTGATCTCTATGGCTTCCGAAACGATCACCACTCAGAGTAAACCATTTTTCATCAAGTTTGAAAGCTATAAACCCCAGTCTTGGCAATCATGAGTAGAGTATTCAGAATAGCTTGCTGTAGGAATAATTTGCTGATGTAGTGAATGCCCTAACGAAGTTTGTGTTCTTGAAATATCAACTGAAATGTGGAAGATAGGATTCTTCTGCAACTTCTGTAGATCTTAGAGAAGGTTTCTCTTTCCAATCTGTAACTGTTCTGAGCAATGAAGGATCTGTTCATCTCATCTTGTAGGTTCAGGTGCAGGAATATTCTCTTCTGCCATCGTATCTGTTAAAGAATATCAACAAAGATAGACAAACATAGCATATAATCAACGTTAGATAAAGATGTTCGCCTTGAGTTTGACATGCCCTTGATATTCAGATTAGCACGAAGATATTCCACATTAGAGTCACTGGACATTGGGTTAAGTCAACATTGGTCAACCTTGGTCGATGGTCTAGAGATTATCTGATAGGCTCAATGACAAGTTAACTAAGCCTGTATGAGAGTCAACAAGACAAATGGTCCTTTGGAATAGACCTAAGAGGTTTATTGGGCTTATTGGGCCAAGACATGGACAATTAGCCTAAGACGCTGCCCAACAGATCACCAAACCGCCATGCAGTAGGTTAACATTCCGCCATCAAGAATATGCAACCGCTATCTAACATTAAGCAAGATCCAAGGCATTTTAGATTATCTTAATCTCCTAGCAGACAGATTTAACACCTTACAGATTTAACACCCTACACTTTCACATTTGACCATTTTATACACATTCAAAGACCAAGATAAACCATT
>BQNB010009042.1:44806-60826 GCA_026074375.1 Tanacetum coccineum
AACAAGTCCTTATTCGCGTAAAACAAGCGGCTAATCATTAGGTGAGAGGGAAGTAAATTATTGTTAAATAAAAATCAAGAAACAAATAGATTAAGACTTAAGATACAAGTTGCTAGATAATTTTTCCCGGCCGTTACCATGATAAAGACACAACTATTTACAACGACTTGATCATAGATCAAAAACAACAACCTAAGTTGGCGTTCCCGTAACGATCAACTTCCTAATCATCCCAAAACTTTACATACTCTACAAGGTAAGTGGCGATACCCTCCACTTTATACAATACTCTACATCGTTGATTTTTTAGACGTGTCAACGAATAATCAATCCTTCGTGTAATTCCTTCGGTAATTCCTTTGCGAAACAATTATCTTCAAACTTTCTTTCTCACTCTTTTTTGTTGTATTTTTCTAATTTTTTTGATTTTTTTTGCTATCTATACTTCAAATCTCGGTGTAGTTTCACCATCTTCACGACCATAATAATTCCTTCGGTAGTTCTTCGTTCTTCAGATTCACCATTAATTGTAACGGCAGTAAAATCACATGAGTTTTGACTACTAATATACATTCTCATTTGCAATGTGCAAATTTCTAACCGCATCAAAGATAGAAAATGACATAAGACTCGGGAAATACAAACTTTACACTTTAAGCAACTAGCAACTGTAAATTAAATTTTAATCTAACCGGAGGTTAAGCAACTGGAAATAAAAAGGATTAGCTCTACGGGTTGTTCTAGTGGATCATCACTCTAAAGATGAGAGTAGAAGGGTTTAACGAGAGGTTAACTAACGTGGAAAAGGGTTTAAACGGGAGAGGGTTAAGAAACTGGTGTAGTTTGTTAAAAAAGACATGTAAGGTGATTTGGGTGTAATCCTAAATTTACCAATTTAAACTAGTTACCCTCTAAATCCATAGTACTCATCATTGTGGTCTCGGTATATACCACAGGCCATGTTCTAAAGTCTACAACATCACAGCACTATCAGATTTTGTGGAATTTAGGTTAACTTTCGGAAACGGGAATGGCTAAATCCTCAAAATTCTAAATAGGGTTTTTGTTTGCGGGTTATGTATCAAGTAATTTCACAAAAGTATGCCTTGAATTTTTCTAAATTTGAGCATAATTTAAGCATTTTACATATGAAAATTAGGGCAAGGTAAACTTTCTAATTCCATACCCCACTTTGAATTATACAACGTCCTGTTTTTGTATATATAAAAACATTATATTACAAGAATTTAAAAAGAATTAGAATGAGAAACCCCCCTGATATTTGCTTGGTAGATTCTCCATGTTGAGTTTATTAGCAAGATTGTGTTGAACAGCCGTCTTGAGGTTTTAAGACTCTAACACTTCAAGATCTCCATATTTGTAAATACATCACCAACATCGTCAATTTTTCTTTCACGAGGTCCTGCGTAAATTCTCAGAAAACAAATGCAATTCTATCTCGCGTTGTATTTCGTTTTGGTTAGACTCAAAAAATAATTATCCTAAAATGTATAGGAAGTCAATACGCCGTATCCATTCCCCAGTATATGCCGTATTGATACCTGTATCAAATACACTGTATTCGTTTAATGAATACGCCGTATAGACTGTGCTAAAAATAAAGATTGGATAAGTTCCAGATGTCGATGACGTTCGTATCCCATTGGTTTGGATACGCCGTATAGAAACTATCTGGAAGACAGACTCGATAAATAATGTAAAATAATACATTCCGGGTGGTTGTATCTCCCGGCAAGCACTTTTTTTGTTATAGAAAAGTCTTTTATGTTGGACTTGCCCTAATTTAAATCCCCATCTTATAAACAATTTGGGTTCGAACGGGATATTGTCAAATTAGTACATACTAATTCTTGTTATTAGGAAAATGTCTACATCCCTTTGTTAAGTTGATTCCAAGTCATGATAATTAAAATTTAATTCCCTCCTTTGACAAAAGTTTTTGTTTTGGAAAAATTTTTTAGATGTTTTCTCTGACTTGTTTCCAAAAGCTTATTCTGACCCATGTGCATAGGCCACCAACATGGTATTTAATTACATAGGTAAGGTTTGAAAGATAAATCCCCGAGAGTGTTATATCGACTTTATAATTTCATTGTTGTATCCGTTTTTAATTCATCGGAGATTTAATTACGTTTAAAAGGAATTAGTTCATAAAGTTTGAAACGTTTTGTTCTCTTCCATCACATTCGGACTATGATGTTTCATCTTTTCAAATTAAATTCATCGATATGTTGAGGGTTTTAAAATAGTTCAATTAATAAAACTGTTTGACGTTATTTGAAGCATCTTTGTAAACCAATGACTGGAAATTCATTCTCGAAATCTTTAAAGAAGTCCAAATCATCAAAATAACTGACCGTAGGCTCGGGTAACGTAAGCAAAGGCATATTAACTTTTTCATTATCATTTTTCGAATCTGTTTTCAAATCATTGACATAAATTATTTTGTAAGAAAATAAATTTTTGTTGAAAATTACCATGCAATCATCATCGTTGGATTCGTCAAACAATATTCTAAAGTCAATTTCATAGTTGTTAAGAGAACTTACCGTAGGCTCACACAAGAGTGCTTTAAGTGTTAACGTGTCGTTAAAGACTATAGCTGGGAATTCAGTTTCAACAGATCCGAGGTCGTGAACGTCTTCATTATCCCAGATCTTACCATACGTAGCAGTTTCTCAGTTATACACCTTACCACGCCTACGAGCTTTTTCTTCCTCAAGCCCGATATACTCCTCCATAGTAATGTTGGGTTGTCCATTTTAACCTGTAATAAATTCGCTAGAAAAGAAAACTGTCAAATAGCTTAATACGCCATATTCAGTGAACTGAATACGCCGTATTGATGATAGAGTCGAATACGCTGTATTGGTTTGGAAAAAAAATATACGCCGTATCCAATAAATTGAATATGTCGTATTTGTTTGAAAAAATTCTACAGCGTACTTTGAAAAATTGCGATAACATCAAAACCACAATATGCAAAAAATTATACAAGTGCAGAAATATTAAAACACACAAAAAAAGCACGCAAAATATGCAAATTTCAATTTAAGCTACACTAATCCTAATGGTTTGAACTAATCTATGTTAAAAAACCGAAATATCAAATAAATCAAGATTAATTTTCACTCTCGGCGACGGCACAAAAAACTTGATGTTGTCATTGTGTGGGTATATTTCTATTGATTCAAGTTTTAAATTTATATTTTTCCGACTAAACCGAAAACAACACTTTAACGGGCAGTGTACCTGATCGGTAGTAGTTTCGTGATAAGTAGGGTGTCGAACACTTGAAGCGAGGTTAACTCTATCAATTTAATTAATATCTTGGCTATATAATCTATGTTAATTCTATTCTATTCTAAACCTATGTCTAGTCTAAATCCTAATTCTATCAGGAAAAGGGGGGTTTTTTCAGCTGAGAGGCTTGGCACGGTATGGTTGGGACTACATTCAATTCAAGGCACTTGTACACGCAAGCTAATTAACACAAAAGGATAAAAGACGCGGTTTCGAACCTTTTATAATAAAACCGTATTAACCTTTATCAACTTCCTGATTAGAACCGTTAGTTTGTTTTTAAGTGCAATGATTTTTTCTTCGAGGTTGGCATGGTGGCTATCTTTCTTAAGGACAATAGGCTGTTACATCTTCCTAAGACTAGACACATTAATTCTTGTCCATAATTAAAGCAACAGCATAAGCATATTATTTGCTTATTATAAATCTCTCTTAGGGATTATTTAAAGCAATGGTGATCCTCTGTTAAAACCCTAGGCTCATAGAGACTTTATCCAACTTACGTCTTAATTGCCAATTTATACACTAGTAGTCCACTTGTCAACTCATCCATGGTATCAGAAACGTTAACTTATTGAATTTATTTAGGTCACTGCTAGTCAACATGATCAATAAACCATTGGCAATATCCAATTAACTAGTTAAGCTCGAAGCGTATCCTAGACACAGACTTAGAAGGACAATATTTGTGTAACTATAATTATAGATGTATAAATTACTATATGGAGAGCTATCCCGGACTCTAGATCTACTTGGTCCGCTTCGCTAGATCCAGTTGAATGATATCGTCGCATACAAAGCGCGTAAAACAAGTATTAATTGATAAAACATAAATCAAAGCATACAACATAAATCAAGAAATCGAAATAACAAATACAAAACATCTAGATCTCTCCATATTATGGCAAATACCGAGGTATTAGCCTTCAAACGTCATAATAAATACAAGAGCAATTATTTAGCCAAGGTAAACTAACCAAGTTAACGAATGCTACCAAAAACTGAACGATTACTAAAGTATATGAAATTACACGATGTCTTCTATGGAATTGATAACGTTGCTCGACCTCTTCTGCTTTTTTTCTCCTCTGAAAATCGACTTTTATGGTTTAGGTATCGAGAATATGATTTAGCACATTGAAAACTCGTTTTTGAGTTTTCTATTTATAAGGTCTGGAAGTCGGTTGGATACGGCGTATATAGTGTTGGATACAGCGTATTTGGGATTTCTTGGAGTAGGGACCACGCTTGATATCTTTCAGAATATTATATTGATTTCATACTTTGAATACGGCATATTGAGTCTCTCTGGATACGGCGTATTGAGCTTATTCCTCTGTGGTCTTTGGTGAGTGCAGGCACGGATACGTTGTATCTTTCTTGATGGATACGACGCATTGGTCTTCAGAACAGTAATCTTCAAAATATCTTTATTTAAGCTTCAGAATACGCGCCTTTTGCTATCTTTCACCAATTACTCCATAATTACTGCAATTCTCAAATATAAACGATTAAGTAACAATTATTTGCAATAACTATACAAAATGGGTTAATAACATGGGATAAATGATGCTATAAAATAGACGTTATTTGATGTCATCACATGTGTGTATGCCTATAAATCATATACAACAATCTGAGGCCACTTTTATATCTTAAAAAAGTGCAGGTGATGAAAAAATAGGTAAAAACTCTTTTTACATTTGTATATGTATTGAAGATATACAATACGTAAATCTTTGTTTGACCAAAACATATTCTATGCACGAAACATAATACTTATTTGAGTTCTTTAATTTTTTGTACTCTATAAATATTGACGGTCTTGTGAACTTTTGATAACTCAACTTGATGCTTTTAAATTCGATTGTGAAGCTTAAATTTTACATGTTTTAACACAAAGTATGACCATGAATCCTAAGTATAGCTGACACACTTATGCAACTATAATCATAAAACATATAGAATATCAATTGCATACACAATAGTAAGAATAACGGCATTTCAAAGTGGAGGTCAATAGTTCGAATATAAAAAAGAGAAAACTAATCCCCTTCTGGCTTCAGAGGTTCACTTGAGCCTACTTCGGGCTACCTAAAAGGATAGTTTCACTGGGATTTCGGCTCACAATATCAGGTTAGAAAACAAGTAAATCAAAAGAAAAAAATTATTAATTATCCTCAAGTTCATATAATATATAAAAGATTTAATGAATCTATTCTCTTTTTATATTTTCGATAATCCTTTATAACATAACTTTTAAAACAGAAATAAAAATAAAAATTATACATATATTTAAAAAAAACATAATACGTACTACGCACACATAAATTTACACAAATAACCTAGTAAATACTACGCACGCATGAATTTACACAAATTAACTTTACCGTATACTCCATCATCGTAAGTAAAATCCGTTCTCACGATAAAAGTCCTCGATTGTATATTACATAATTCTTTCCGAGAGTAAATATATTAATATAATACTCTCTCCGTTCCAAATTACTCCGCAATAATTTATGTTTTTTTTTTTCGATGTCCTAGTTTAATTGTTCACTACTAAATATATACTCCGTATAAGTTTGATTGAGTTACTATATTATCGTCAGTTGTAACTAATAATGCACACTTTAAAAAAGAAATTAATTAGTTACTTACGGATAAAATAATCTTTTTTGCAAAAAGTAAAAAAGAGAAAAATATCTTTCTAAACTCTATATATTTTATCGTGAGACCTTTATTTTGAAAAAGAGTATCAATATTGTCATTTGGTGAATTAAAAGGTAGACCTATGTATCAAACTGTCGTATGCCCTAGGGGTGAGCATGGTTCGATTTGTTTTGGTTTTTGGCTAAAATCAAAACCAAACTGAAAATATTTAGTTTTTGCTTTTAAAAAACCATTCGATTTCGGTTTATTATAGGTTTGGTTTTTTGGTTTTCATATTATTTTCGGTTTGATTAATCTGTTTTTTCGGTTTTTAATTCGTTTACCACAGTTTGGTTTTTCGATGGTCGAATTTTTAATGCAACGTTTTCAAGTTTAAAGAATAAAAAAGCACAAAATAATGACTAAAGAAACTATTGTTGATAAAAAGAAATTATATAAAATAATTGTTTATGCGTCGTAAAGTGACACAAAAATGATAATAGAAAACTAACAACCACAAATGTTCTAGATGATAAATGTTTATGTGTTATAAATTACACATTCAAGAAGTAATTGAAACACAAGTGTTTAAGATTATATGTATTTTTTCGGTTCGGTTTTTTTCGATTTGTGTTTTTGCTAAAATCAAACCGAACCATAAACTTCGGTTTTTATAAACCACAAAAACTGAATCATTGGTTTTTCAATCGGTTGTGGTTTTTTTGTTTTCGGTTTTTCGGTTTAGGTTCGGTTTTTTGATTTCTTTTCAGTTTAGGTTCGGTTTTTCGGTTTTCTGCACACCCCTAATATTATGCTCACCTATTTATATAAATTCTAAGTCATTTTTTATTCATCAAGCATATACTAAACCCTACCTTAAAACTTAGAATCGGCAAACATGGTTGAGTTGCCTTCTGAAATTCTCTACGACATCTTCTCATGATTGCCTATAAAATCTTTAGCTCGTTTCCAGTTTGTATGCAAAGAATGGCGCAAATTCATTAACGATCCTTACCTTAAAAAAGTTCACGTCGAAGAAGACCATATTCCCATCATCTTCCAAAAAATTCGAACAACTTGTACCAATTTTTTATGCAAACTCAGTTTCTTACCCATTATCGAAGGTATTACTACACTTGAGGTGAAAACAACTAACCTAATTTTGGAGTTTTGTCGCCAGGATTATTGTTCATCCATCCATATCGATACTCCGGTTATTGGTTTTTGCAATGGACTAGTACTCTTCTATTTTCCACACAGCCATCAAGATGGCATTAATTATATTGTGATCGATCCTCTTAGTAAACAATGTTATAAGTTGCCACCCATCAAGATGGATTTGGTCTTCTATACGCGTGAGTCTGGTGGGATTGGTTATGACGATTCTACCGATACTTATAAGATAGTTATTGTTAATCAGGAAGAAATTACGCACAATTGTTGATGTTCTGGGCACGGACACGTGGCGAGAGATATCCCACGTCCCGTCTTATTTTGTAAAAGGTGAATGCGTATTTGCTCATGGATGTTTGCATTGGTTGGCGGATGTTGATCACTCCTCGACTGAACCAAGAAAAGTAGTGTCGTTTGATGTGAAGAAAGAGAAATTTGGATTGATTGATCATCTTCCCCAACCGGCAGGAGGTTATAGTATTTCCGATGATTACCTAGTTGATTTAAATGGCGACGTTAGATGTGTGTGTCATACAAGATGTAATAGTATCGAGGTGTGGATACTTAAGCAGGAATAATGGGTGATGCATTGTCGCATTGATCTAGAACCTCCTCTTATTTATTACCAGGCGATATTTAAATGACGACGTTGGATGTGTGTCATACAAGAGGTAATAGTATCGAGGTAATAGTTTCTGGTTTTTTGAACAAAGATGGCTAAAAAGCGGCAGGATACATAGAAATGAATACAAATACGTATCTGCAGCGCAGCGTATTCGAATGTATAGGAAAAGCATCCATGGCTTTAGTTTAATTAAAAACTGATGAATATATTTTAGCGTTCTTTTTTGTTATTTTTGCTTGGTAGTTTGTCAAAAACTAACGCAATGTTTCTGTTTATGGCTATGTTTTTATGTAATCGTCGCTTAGTAGCTATTTGACAAAGGTTTCAGAAAGTATAGATCTACAGATTTCACATTCACTTGAAAGATATTTAAGAAATGGTCATATATCAAAAATAGTTTTCAAATAAAACACAAAACTGAAGCCACATGAAATGTACAAATCCCTAATCATTGCAAAATAAAAAGTTGAATATAATGAAAATCTCATACAAACATTGCCGAACTCAACATCCTCAATTGTCTATATTTTAGCAGGAAAATCTAAAAGAGCGCCACACAATGTACCCAGAATAGTTAACCAATCTTTCTAAATTGTACAATGCTAAGTGTTCTAGGCCTCATTGATCATAAACCATTCCTGCAATTCATTCAAAAATTCAATTAGACCTAGAAGAATCTCCACATCCTAGCTTAACAAATAACTGAAGGCAAAATAATTTCCGTACTCACAAAACAAGTCAAGGGGCCAAGAGGGTTAGTTACTTGATTATAACTGGATAAAGCTTTTAAAGAATATAATAGGCATAAAATAAAGATATTTATTTCTTCAACGTGACTGAAAATTTAAGGTGGCAATTTCTGACACCACACGGAACACAACCCGAAACCGACACAAATATAAACAGGTCAGCATCAAGTATAAACATGTTTAGGGTCATGTTCACATGACATACTTGGCCTATTTATTAAACATGTCGGGTTGAGGTGGGTTAAATGGGTCACCCACCAATCCAATATAATTTCTAAAAAAAAAAACTAAAAATCATATTTATAATTATTAAATGGGTCACATGGGTCGACCCGCCAACCCACTTAGATAAAAGGGTTATATGGGTCATGTTCAGGTTTTATTAGCCTTGCGGTATCCGTGAGAAAGTAAAATGCACAACCAAGAGGTTGCAGGTTCAAGTCGGTGACAAATGTGAGATCGATGTGTTTCGCGTAAGAATGTATAAATTTAGATGCCTTTAAAAAAAGGTTAGGACTTAGGTTTAAAAAGGCTGACCCAATTACTTAAACAGGTCGTGTTCCAGGTTGGGGTTCTATGACCCGCTAATCGAAACCCTAAACGAATTGCCACCCCTACTCAAAATACTTCTTGAGGATCATTATTTACCTCATAAGCTTTCAGTGTCTCCATTTTTTTTTCATTCACACTTGAAATTACTTTTCCTTGTTGGTGGCATGAAATTGTCTTCCAGCTTCAACGGCTTCCCTGTGAGATGTCAAGCATATGTCCACGTGAGTAAAATTATACAAAACCTAGTTTTATTCGTATCAACAACTAACAAAAAGTAACCAAAAAAACATTAGTTTGTCGTCCTAGAAAAAAACAAAATCAGATGTCACGTAAAAGTAAATTCAAGTTTTAACAGATTTAGAAAATTTCCTGAAAGCTTTTACGAGCTCCATATTTTCAGGTTCAAGCTTAACTCCCTCGTAAAATGCATTAGCAGCTTCATCGAACTTCTGCAATAGAGTGGAAGGGAGAATGATTTAACCTTTTGAATTTTATTAACAGAAACTGATTAAAATTTTTAAGCTTAAACTAAAAATCATGCCTGCAGCAAACGCAAAGATGAACCCTCTCGATACCAACCCTTGACCCAGTTCGGTTTCAATTCCCTGCATGTTCGTGCATCAGTCAATGCCTGGTCAGCTTGACCAAGCCGCATCCAACAGAGACTCCGATTAGAGTACAACTTTTCATCACTTGGGTCAAAATCGATTGCCTGCAGGGTTGTGCCAGCATAAAAAAGTTGCATTCTTTTTAACAGTTGCCATCTAAATATGCACCAACGAAGTTAGGCAACCCCTAATCTAAATTATTTTGAGGCTATGAAGGTTTTTAGTTGACTCAACCAGAGTCGCGTGTTTTTCATGTCTTCACCATTTTTTCCGATTTGCAGCTAAATATAAAAGAACGAAAAGAGTGTTCACCTGAGTGTAAGCATCTAATGCCATAGAATATTCCTTCTGCTTGAAAGCAGCATCTGCTCTTGATTTAGCTTCAGCAGCTTTTTTCTTTGCCTCCGGTGTCACCTGCAGAATAGCCAGCATTTTAATGAAAATGAAAGTGAAAACAAGCTTCTGAGTTTTACAAGCGTAGACTCATAATGTGATAAATTTCCATGGTAGTTTTTCCAAAGACAGGAATACTTATAACTGAAATATTAGAGTTCTCGTACATATTAAATATAAGAATAATAAGTATATTTAAAACTGAATGAGAATATTTTACATTAAGAAAAAGTTAATAGTACCTCAGGTATTTCTTTAATTGAAACGGTGGAACCACTAGGCAGATTATTAGCTCTTGTATTTCTTTCAGTTCCCTGAAAAATTGTTCCCAAAACGTTATCACTTATCACTGAAACACCACACGACAAACTGCAACATTCTTAAACCATCACAGGTTTATTCCAACTTTGTTTGATAAGTTCAAGTAAGTACCTGTTCCTTGTTAAATTCAGCCTGCATGTGTTCAATTATACCATCAACAGTCCAGTCTGGAACAGTTTCCACACGAGATGTCAAGGGTAAAAGTATCTCGACTGCAGCCTTGTTACCTCTACCAGCTGCCATTTGTACTGGCATTAACCCCTCCTAAAAAACCAAACAATAAGAAACTAGTTCCTAGACAAATTATTAATTTAGCCAACTTCTGAATCACTAGCTTTTTACAAGACTAACCTCATCATCAGTGACATTGGGATCAGCTTTAGCTTTTATCAAGCGTGCGATTATTTCCGTGTTACCAATATCAGCAGCGATGTGCAATGGAGTTACTCCACCAGCAGTGATGTTTACGTTAGCACCCGCCTGTCATCCAACAATTTTACAAGGCATAAAAAGTGAGGTTTGAAATTCTTTCCTATCATTTATAAAAAGTTTCAAATTTATAGTTATACGCATGTGCTTGGTAATGTGAGTATTAGTTTTGAGGTACCTCAATTAACAATTCCAAGCATGGGAGTGAGCCTGCAGCTACAGTGGACAGCAGTGGAGTAACGCCATCATCAGTTTCAATATTAGGCTGCGAAACAATCACCACCGCATTTATAACTAATAAATGACATACATACATATATTTGTATTATACAAAACAGCCATCAATAAAGTCTTACATCAGCCTTGTGTTTTAGTAAAAGTTTTACAGCATCTTGCTGTGCGTGACCAGCAGCCCAAACCAGTGGGGTGCCAGAATCACTTTGTGAATCGACAACACCACCAACAGAGAGCAACAGCTCCATCAACTCAATATGTCCTGCAAAATGAAGTAAATAGAATAAATGGTCTCCTCTTTCAAACATGAAGTTCACGTTTCAAGCATATATGTACTTAAAATTTCACCTTAGAAGATAGCACCTGTAACTAGTCCATTAATGAGGATTTCAAAGAGCTTACTATAATAGTAATAGAGAGATAATTTTGAATTGATATAACATAAAACAACTCACCTATTCCAGCAACATGATGCAGAGCAGTGGCTCCTAATTCACTCGATAATGCAGGATTAGCACCATGTTCGATGAGGTATTTTGCAGTGGAGGTATGCCCTTGCCTTGCAGCATGAATAAGAGGGGTCTCACCTGCAGCATTGAATATATTTTTAATGTTGATGAGACCTTTGTTAAAAAATAACTATTTTTGCAAATTTTTAAACATAAATATATCATCTACCCATCAAAATAAACAGATAAATTTGGATGTTGATCTCACATAGTCCATTAAGATAAAAGCTTACCAATGGTCTATGGAGATATAGTATTACAACAAGACGCGATTTCATATCTGAAAATCCCAACCTCGGATGCATAGAAGCATCATACTTCAATTTTCATTATTTCACTTTTTGTGCCAGAATCGATTTCATATCTGAATCTAAGCTCGCACGTATAATGTTGAAAGTGGAGGGTCGAAAAGTGCAATAAAACACCGGGCAGGTTAACCAACTACTACATCATGTACGCCTAAATTCTGAAGCCTTACTAGGAGTGGTATCGGCATTGTGATTTAAAGCTATCTGAAAACTTGCATTTCAGTTCACAAGTAATCAATTTCTAGTGTTCTGATATAGGTGATTATCAACTACTCAGGCATTAGTAAGAGAAAATGCTAGAAAACAACAATATACTTGCGCTTTTGATCCGTTTCGGTAATTTTACTTCTTTTCAGTCCATTCTAGTAATTAGGACTGTTTCTTTGTAAACATAGTTCTGCCGACCCTAATTAAAGTCTTTTCTCCCCCTATCAGATTAACCCATCCCAAGACTTATACTTCCCAAAAGGTATTGCAAACTGTATGATACTACGATTCTATGACCTTTCTGGTTTGCCGATCAAATAATCAGTTTTGGATAACCAACACAGCATCATCTGCAACAGAACTAATTCACATAATCCGATTAGCTAGTATTAAATCCTTAAACCCTCATATTATCACACCTTTAAACACCAAGACAGCACATACTCGTGAATCTAATTATCATATTCTAATTATTCAATATCGTAGTCTACTACAATTCCACCTTCTTTGGGGTGGGTTTACCTATCAAATAATCAGTTCTTGATAACCAAAGTAGTATTATGTACAACAAAACTAATTCGCATTATCCGACTATCTACCACTAAATCCTCAAATACTCGTATCATCACACCTTCAAACTGCATTACATCACATTAGTATTCTCTTAAATCTAATTATCTTATTCCACTCAATATCACATAATAACTTCCAAAACACAGCAAAATAGCATTACCATCCTCATCCTTCGTATTTCAAAACACAGCAAACCAACTACCAAATCATATATAACTAATTGGTCAAACATTACTAGCTGTGGTATTTGGCATTGTGAATTAAACGTAACTATTTGCAAAAGGTATTGAAACTTTTGTAACTACTAGTCTACTACAATACGAAAGCAATGCAACTAGATCAGATTATTCAACTAATTACCTTAACACCCGAAAGCAATGCACTAGCGAATACCTTCGGGTTTCAACTAAAACCCATAGTAAAAAGTTACTAGTAGGCTAGTAGCCCACAACTTTATAATCTTATACGGGGTCCAAACTTCTTTCTCATATTAGTATGGCACGGGCTGTTACATATTCCTAGCTTATTTACTTAGCTTATGGGCCTATACAAATTTGGAAAATGTCATAAACCGGGGCTTTTGGCTTCTGAACTCATGACTTTAAATAAGTCATAAGCTAAACTGAAAAGCTCATAAGCCAACGGTTTATAAGCCTTTGGAAACTTACTTAAGCTCATAATCCCTGTAAATAAGCTAAAACAAACACCCCTAAGTACTCAATATCACATAAAACTAGCTACAGATCATCTTATTCCTAACAATTCAATATCACATAATCACATTCAAAATTTCAAACCGCAACAAAACATTTACCATCCTCGTCTTTGGTATTAACGTCGAGCTTCAAGTCCTCCAACAAATACTTGCAAACCTCAATCTGTCCTTCTCTAGCAGCAAAATGCAAAGCACCTCGCTTATTCGCATCTTTTATATTCGCAACCGTTTGCGACAACCCTTTTCCATCATCCAACTGTCCAGCTACACCTATAAACAAAACCCCACCATGAAAAAAACATTAAACGACAATTCTACATTAAAAAAAAAAACCCATTTAAGATATGAGGTTACTTTTCAAGAAATCAAGGTTTCCAGTAACTGCTGCGTTTAGGAATTGTTGGACTTTGTCTCTGACTGCAAGTGCTTCAGAAGCATCTGGAGACATGTTTTTTTTTCTTTTTCTTTTTGTTGTTAAACCCTTATGAGAAATATATTTGGGTTTGGGGGTTCGAGAGAAAGGGCTTTTATAGTGGTGACTAGATAGTTAAACAAGTTGGTCAGAGGTTTTTGACCTTGTGGAATTCTCCATAATTGAGTATGTGATAAATTATGGTGGTTCTTACGAGGGGTGAGCAAAACGGACCGTCGACTGGACCGGACCGGAAAATCAGACCGGATCGAACGTATTTTGGTCCGGTTCTCGGTCTATGTTTTTTATTACATTCAGTTCTCGGTCCGGTCCGTTCCGGTCCGGTCTTACAAAAAGCCTAGCGATTATGCCTTGTAGGACCGGACCGACCCGGACAAGACCATTTCGGTCCGGTCTTCGGTCTGGCGTTTTGGACCAATTCAGTCTTTGGTCCGATACAGTCTTGGCCGGTCTGGTCCGGTCCGGTCCAGTCCTCGAACCATGCTCACCCCTAGTTATTAACTTCCTTGTGATAATTGCTTAAAAAAATAAAAGAAATTCCTTGTGATAAAAAAATGGAAAATGATGAAAATCAATATATTCCAGTTTTGCTAAACAATGCTTATTAAGTTAATGTAATAATTAAAATAAATATAAAAAGTAAATTATAGTTTATTTATTAGGGTTAATTACCTAAAAATATACTAAACTTGACACTTTTTGTCATTGTATGTAGGCAACTATTTTTTTTGTCATTGTGTCGCTGAACTTTTAAATACGTGCTATTGTATGTAGCGTGTCACCGGATGCAACCTTAGCTGGTTATATCTGTTTTTTTATTACTTTCCTTTAATAAATAAATGAATTAACGTATTTACTTTTATTCCACGTGTGTATTTTATATATAATCCCTTTATAAAATGCTTCCCCCACACAACCCGATCCAAGAAAACACACAGTCTCACCACCACTCAGATCTGTTCCAAACCCTAATTTTTAAAATACAAAATTAAGGGTCGTTCTCTGATTATTTTATGCAATTAAAGTGTGCAAAAGGTATGATTTATATTATTCTTCTTGTCTGCTACTAATTGTTTTTGTTTTTATTGTTATCATATGCATAGTAAATTTGGGTTTCGATTGATAATATTACTTTTATGTTAACAGGAGATGGCACCTTCAAGTTCAAATGCGCTATTCTTTGATGTACATTATAATGGTATCTTCATGTTTGCTCCATTAAGGTATGAAAATGGTGTAGTTTATGAGTTAAGGGTGACTAAGGATAAGAAATATGACTATGAGGGTTTGTGTCAGTTTTTGAAAGAAAAGTTAGAACAAAGGTTTTATGCCATGTTCTTTAAGTTACCTGAATGTGAGTTAGATGTAGGTTTGAAAATAGTTGAATGTGATTCTGATTTGGAGGCTATGTATGAATTTGCTGATTCTTATGGAATAATTCAAATGTATTTAGCTCACATTCTATAACAACCCAAGAATTTTCATCAAATGCAAAACCTATTTTACTAAATCACAATTGTACGGGGAAATTTTTCGCTTTATTACTTTACTTACATTGTCAATATCTCATTAAGCAAGGTAACTTGCATAACTAAAGTAGACAAGCTCACGCAACCTATCTATGGCCATTCTGTCTTTATATATGTCAAGAAAACATCACAATATGTCAAGTCAATATCATCATATCCTTATTACAAAGTACATTATTCCTTTAATGTACCATTCACAACGTTATATCAAAACGGGCTTTAAATTGTTATCGTATACCTCTAAACCCTAATTCCATGAATGATTAATATCTAAAGTGAATGCACAAGCCACTAAAGCATATGTACAAGCAATATAACTTCTCATTTAAAATATAAAATCTCTTTAAGTCAAAGTACAAGTTTCATAGCTCAATTCATGCTAGTTTTCCATTTTGATCTAAAACCGTGAATCCGAAACCCTAATTTTGCGTTTTTCTTAAATCTAAAGTTATAATGCTCAAATCTTGATATAATATATCCTAATAAGCTTATCTAATGTTAAAATAAGTACTTTGATAATTCATGAAAGAATTTGAACTTAAAACCCACGCGTTTACGTTTTGAAACCCTAATATGACCCGTTTTACTTACTAGCTTAACGAACCGTTATTTTAAACTTGTGTTGCGTTAAATCTTCATATTTTAGTTTATTATAACTTATAAATGTCTAATGAAATGTTAAAATA
>BQNB010009042.1:62184-84684 GCA_026074375.1 Tanacetum coccineum
AAGACCGAAGCTCCATCGTAGAGTGACCGAACTTCCTTGTTCGACTCAATAAATTGAGGCTAACATCTTCGCATGTGCTTCTTTGTAGAGACAGCTCATGTAGTGTGTTTATTTGGTGAGGAGAGGCTCAATATCATCCTGGCCATCAAATTGCCTTTGTCCCCAAGTAAAACGATCACAACCCTTAAAATCTTGTTGTTTTCTTCGAACCAATGGAGGGGTTCGGGATTGCCAGCTTGTTAATTGATCCATGTGGGGTGTGGGGTTTATAGTTTTAATGAGTTTTTGTTTGTTTGCCAGAGGTAGGAGACAATGAACAGTGGTGGGGTCTTGAGTTTGGCGGGAAACAAAGATATAAAAGGAGTGTGTATTGTAACACCCTCAAATCTGAGTATGCAGCGGAATGTTGAATATCCGAGGCGTTACATTATTGGGCCAATAGCACAAGATCTGAGAACGACTACTAAACGTGTCGTTTGAAAAAGATACATTGGATTAACAAAATACTTGTTTGTTACATAAGCTCATGGCTTCAAATAGTTCAACGTTAATAGATAAATGATTTCGTATATAACAATTGTCCCCAAATTTTGTGTAAAAGACCCCAAATATATAAGTGTTGACTCTCAAATAATGACTCCAATGTAAATTCATCGCACCTCGTGCCTTATTTGACCTGAAAAAACATGCTTAATACGTCAACATAAAGTTGTGAAAATCCATAGGTTTATGTAAATCAATTGTGGGACCGCAAGATTTCCAAGTGTATGATTGAGCAACAGATGCAAACATCATAAAAAGTAATTACGTTTCCTAAGCTCATGACACCGAAGCTAGACATGTATGAAATGCAAATATAAATTTGCCAACAAGTGTCCGTGAATGATGGGCACCCCTGCAACCATCCCAATTCGCCAAGGCATGACGTTCGTTCCCAGTGATAGCAAATCACCCGAACGGGGATCAGCAATCCCTAATAGATCTATCCATAACATTCGCGCCCCACGACGATTGTAATTCCTCACCACATCTATGCAATTTAACAGTTCATGATCAGTGACATAAAGGGGTTTGGTAACGTAGGCAAACTCGTAAACAGGGCATAAAATGTACACTTGCGTCCAGTTTGTAAAAAAAGCATGTTATCCCCCAAGGATGTATTAATCATTAAGATAATGTAAAGCATGGGGCTATGAACTCACCATTATAGCCGGAGTTCTCTGAATGATAACAAATATACAAGTAAGCATCGTATCACACCGTTAGCACCTACGCAAGTAACGTCAAGTCTTAGTTTACACAGTTAAACTAATGACCATTGTATAAACTAAATCCCATTTAAGTTTATATATACCGTGATCACTTGTGCGGTGATGCACAGATCATTTTATTTATACTGTCGATGGATTCTCGAGAAACTGAAATCGTTATTAATAAATATACTTATTTATTAAAATAGTTATCAAATGTAACGAAGTCCGAATATCAAAAAGTTACTACCGACGCTTACAATGTTTCACTATTCGTTTCATAAACTTACCCGAAAGGTTTTTAAGTTATACCTTTTAGTCCTTAGGTGTATAAACATAAACTTTTATATTTTAAAACCTTTCGGTTTCGAAAGTGTCATAACTAGTACCTTTAACTTTACGAAATTAATAACTTAAATCTTATGGTTATTAAAATATTCCAAAACAGTCCCTGGATTTAATGTATTTCGAAAATAAACCAAATAACCCCCTTATGTTTCGAAAACTACATTTTTAGACCTTGAGTTGTGAAATGCCATTTTAATCCCCAATTAAATCCGACAAGTGCATTTGGCCTTATTTAGTCCAATACGCCAACAAAAATTATTCGGCTCAAAATCAGCTATCTGAGCTTATTTTTGGCTTAAACGGCCTTATTGGGCCCGTTAAGGTTCGTTTAGCTTTTGAGAGTCCGTTAAAGATTTTAATAAGTCAAGTTATCGTTAATAAGCTCAATGGTGCTTAGTTAAGCTTAAAAACAATCTCGGATGAGCTTTAAGAAGCCCTTATATCTAGCTTAATGGGCTTACGGGCCCAATAGTTTTACCGGAATAGAACCATATTGGTTTCTTAGTCTTTTTAGCTTATTTCCTTTGTTTCACTTAGCATTAATCTGTTTCATTTTACTTCTTATACTTAAATAAGCAAATAAGCCCATCTTCATTGGGCGGTTTGGGCCTCGTATGGCCAGATAGGAATTGAGGTGTTTCGTTGGTCCATTAGGGTCCGTTAGCTCATGCTATGACTAAAACGCACCTTTGGGTGTCGGATTAGCTTATATTTAAGCAATTCGGATAATCTAATAAGCAAGGGGGGGGGGGTTGGGCCTATTGGGCCCGGTAGTGACCCGATAAGGGTTTTAGGAGTTGGGCCCTAATCCCCTTGGGTCCAATGACCTTAATCTAGATTTCTAGAAGGCTTCTCCGGCTGCTTAAGTCTCGAATAAGCTGTGGGTCTTATTAGTTGGCGTAGGGTTTACTTATGGACGTCGGTAATGGCTTGAAAACCCGGTAAGGGTTCGTTATGGTTTCTAAAAGAAAAAGCGAGTGGTATCCGCTAGGCCATTAAGTCCATGTCTAGATCTTAAGTCTTATAAGCACACGAATAATCTATCAATCTTCTTGTGGCTTATGAGCTCACATTGGGCTGCGAAAGGGCTAGTAGGTCCAATAAGGGTTCTTTTTGGTTCTAAACAAGAACGGGAGCCCTAGGGAGAATCGAAATAAGCACTTCCCATATGTTTAGCCCGAGTGGCTTATTAATAAGCCGCGACTTATTAATAAGTCCTCGTTGGGCCTTGTGGGGCTTGACCCGTGAGCTTGCTTGGATTTTGAAAGATCCCTAGTGGCCCGATACCCTTTTAGTAACAGTAAGACACGAATTGCTATGCCCAAAATTATAGTCATGTGACGCAACTCATTTACACATGCGTTTTACATGCAAAGGGGTTCGTTATCTCGTATACACGCACCCAAACATGTTTGTTTGCATTTTTGGCAAATGTTTAGTATAGATTTTCATAATAATTCGAATAACCAAGATAATTATCCGCATGAGTTGCTTTCCTTGTATTTTTAAACGATACTTAATCTTGACTCTAACTTAACTTTGTTTTTATACATGCTGCGAATGCTTTCACCACACAAAAGGAAAACATAAGCTACACTAGGCACGCACCCTTCCTATATAATGCGACGTACATTTAATAATTCAAAAAGGAAAAGATACTATGAACGTAAAGTGTCGTTGTGACTTACAAGGATCCTATGGCTTTGTGATGGAGGAGTGGGCGCGTAGTGTACCAATCCCTAGCTCGTATAACCCTTGTGTGACAACCTTAATGCTTTATATGCTTGGCGAATAATGAAGTGAAGGGTGTTTGCTCGCGGTTTGTATCCCGAACAAGAGAGGAGTGTTTGAGTGTTTGTAAGTTTAAGAAAAAGGTCTAAGGTTAAGTAGTAGGAGCATTATTTATAGCAAGTGAGATTGTTACATCTCCTAGTCCACAACAAAACCAAACCGTGCCCTTAGGAGGTGGTTTCGAGACTTGCTAGTTAATCTCACATGGTTTTAAGTTAAACCACTTGAGTACAAGTATTAATTAGGAGTTGAGGTACAAGATTTACTTAGCTAGCTCATATCTTAAAGATTTGTATGTATATGGCCTTGTCCTTGGTTGTCCGCGGCATAAGGAGAGGGAAAGAACAAAGTGGTTATTATCCATTGTGTCAAGTATTATTAGGGAACCATTAGGACAAGAATTTATTAGATTATGGATGTACATGTACTTGTTAGGGTTATTAGGTTGATTTGCTTAGTACATAAATCACCAAGGACGATTTGCTTATGGGTTTCTTGCCCCTATTCGACACTAAGGTGTTATAAACACAAGACTTGATTAAGTTTCGTGTTTAGGCTTTTAAAGTGGGTATTGGTTTGAGTCTAGGTAAGTCTAGGTATTTCCGGGGTGCGTCCAAATGTATTTTATCGCGAAACGTAATCCTTTTACGTGACCAATAAAAATAAAATACGCAAAGTACATAATTATTGTTAAAATAATTATTCCTTACTTGGTTGATGTAAACCTTAATTTATTTGGTGACCGTTTACATCATATATTTTTACTATCTACGCGGTTTAGACTCCAAAAGTTTAATATATTAAAAGAAAACGCGTATCCGGGACTAAAATAAATAGTGACATTAATATAGTCGTACAAATGACACCGAAAATGAGAAAATGTTACAGTCCTCCACCCGTTAAAAGAGCTTTGTCCCTCAAAGCTTAAGCCTTGTAATAGATGACGAAAGCCCGTTTGTGAATAGTTGGGTATTTTTATGTTTGAACTAATCCACACGTTCCATGCGAACTCAGGGCCCCGCCTAGAGTTCCAGCGAACCTTAACCAGTGGTATCCGGCTCCGCTTCAATCGTTTGATCTCCCGTTCCATGATTTCAACGGGCTCTTCCACAAACTGGAGCTTATCGTCAACATGAATTCCTTCTAACGGCATGACTAATGGTTCATCGGCATAACATTTCTTCAGGTTTGATACATGGAAAGTGTGGTGAACTCTGCTCAACTCTTGAGGAAGTTCCAGCCTGTAGGCAACCTTTCCAACTTTTGCTAATACTTTGAAAGGTCCGACGTACCTCGGGTTCAGCTTGCCCCGCTTACCGAACCGTACGACTCCTTTCCAGGGTGAGACCTTGAGCATAACTCTGTCTCCAACTTCGAACTCCATCGGTTTTCGTTTCCGATCAGCGTAGCTCTTTTGTCGGTCCTGTGCCGCTTGCATCCTTTGCTTGATCAGGACGATCTTTTCTGTTGTTTCTTGGATTAATTCTGGACCAGTCAGTTGGGCTTCCCCAACCTCGGCCCAGCATATTGGTGATCGACATTTTCGACCATACAGTGCCTCATAGGGGGCGGCCTTTATGCTAGCGTGATAACTGTTGTTATAAGAGAACTCGGCCAATGGCAAATGCTTAACCCAGCCTTTGCCAAAATCGATCACGCAAGCACGTAGCATGTCCTCGAGAGTTTGAATGGTCCTCTCGCTCTGGCCGTCAGTTTCTGGATGATACGCAGTGCTCATGCTAATATCCGTACCCAAAGCTTTTTGAAATGATCTCCAGAAATTCGAAGTGAATCTTCCATCACGATCACAGATAATTGAGGCAGGTATCCCGTGTCTTGCCACTATCCTGTTCAAGTACAACCTTGCCAATTTATCCAACGGATCATTCTCCCGTATTGGCAGAAAGTGAGCAGATTTTGTAAGTCGATCCACAATCACCCAGATGGTGTCGAAACCTTGTGACGACCTAGGGAGTTTGGTGATAAAATCCATTGTTATGTTATCCCATTTCCACTCAGGTATTTCTGGTTGTACTAGCAATCCTGATGGCCTTTGATGTTCGGCCTTGACCCTTGCACATGTCAGGCATTTGCTAACATACGTGGCAATGTCAGCCTTCATGTTCGGCCACCAAAATAATTTCTTCACATCTTGGTACATCTTTTCTGAACCGGGATGGATAGAATATTTCGACTTGTGGGATTCGTGCATAATCACGGATCTTAAGTCTCCATAGCACGGTATCCAACTCCTGCTGTGTAAGCATAGTGTCCCATCGGCACGCGGTTCCAATCTTTCCTTGGGTATATCCCTTCGGATCATACCTCCTACATCTTCATTTACGATGTTCTCTGGTTTCTGGGCTTCGATCTGAGCTTCTAGTATTCGTTTGGGAAGATCCAAACCAATTGTCATAACTAAGGCCCGAACCCGCAATGGCTCAACCCGTTCTTTACGGCTCAGCGCGTCGGCCACTACGTTTGCTTTCCCTGGATGATAACGAATATCACAATCGTAGTCACTCAGCAATTCTAGCCAACGGCGTTGCCTCATGTTAAGCTCCTTCTGATCGAGAATGTGTTGTAGGCTTTTATGGTCGGTGAATACGGTGCATCTGGTTCCGTATAGATAGTGTCTCCATATCTTTAGAGCAAACACTACCGATCCAAGTTCTAAATCGTGAGTGGTGTAGTTCTTCTCGTGAACTTTTAACTGTCGAGAAGCATAGGCAATCACCTTCTCTCTCTGCATTAACACCGCACCCAAGCCTTTGTGTGACGCATCACAGTATACCACGAAGTCTTCGCTCCCTTCAGGTAAAGCCAGAATTGGGGCACTGCACAACTTCTGCTTTATCAACTGGAAGGCGTCCTCTTCCTTTTCTCCCCAATCGAACTTGATTCCTTTCTGAGTAAGTTTCGTCATTGACTTAGCAATCTTCGAAAATCCTTCAATGAATCTTCGATAGTAACCCGCAAGACCTAGAAACTGGCGGATCTCCGTTGGTGTCTTGGGAGATGCCCAATCCTTGATAGACTCTATCTTGGCCGGGTCCACATGTATGCCTCTACTATCAATGACGTGTCCGAGAAATTGTACCTTCGGAATCCAAAATTCACATTTTGAAAACTTTGCGTACAACTTCTCCTCCTTAAGCAATTCCAAAATTGTTTTAAGGTGTTCTTCATGCTCCTTTTCGTCCTTTGAATAAATAAGTATGTCATCGATGAAGACAATTACGAACTTATCCAGGTAGGGCTTGCATACTCGGTTCATGAGGTCCATGAATACCGCAGGTGCATTTGTCAGTCCGAATGGCATAACCTGAAACTCGTAATGGCCATACCGAGTTCGAAATGCCGTCTTCGGGACGTCTTGTTCTCGTACTCTAAGCTGGTGATATCCGGATCTCAGATCTATCTTCGAGTAAATACTGGATCCTTGAAGTTGATCAAACAAATCGTCGATCCTCGGGAGTGGATAACGATTCTTTACCGTCAGTTTGTTCAACTCGCGGTAGTCGATGCACATCCTGAACGAACCGTCCTTCTTTTTGACAAATAAGACCGGGGCTCCCCAGGGTGAGGAACTAGGCCTTATGAAACCTTTGTCAGAAGCTCTTGTAATTGTTCTGATAGTTCCTTCATTTCGGATGGGGCCAATCGATATGGTGCTCGAGCTACGGGAGCAGCTCCTGGAACTAAGTCGATTTGAAATTCCACCGGTCGAGCTGGAGGAAGACCGGGCAAGTCCTCGGGAAATACTCCTGGAAAATCTCGGACGATTGGTACGTCCTCTATTTGTTTCCTTTCCGACTTTTCCTCCTCCTTCTTGGCGGTATCTGTGCTAAAAAACATGGCAATCCCTTGGCCATGTACTCTTTGAATAGCTTTTGAACATGAGAAACTGTCAACCGGAGTCTCATCCCGTTGCACTTCGTTTCCAGCAAAAGTTCAAGGTTTCATTCGTGGTGAAACTAGAACAAGTTTCTCATCGCATATGATCACAGCGTGATAGACTTCATTAACCATCCCATGCCGATAAAGACGTCGAAACTGCCCATTCTACTTGGCATTAGATCTATGTTGAACGATGCTAAAAATTTTAAAGGTGCAACCTCGTATAATTGAGGTCAATCTTGACTATGTTTCCATCGGCTAATTCGACATCAATTACGTTTTCTAGTGAAGTTTGGGGCGATGTTAACGAAAACAAGGAACTAATGCCAGTGGAAATAAAACTTCTATCGGCACCAGTGTCGAATAAGATATAATCATATGTTATATAAGAGGAACAAGAACCCGTGACGACAATTCGATCAGGTTCCCTGTGCATTTCCCCCTCTTTCAGCATTCCCAACTGCATAAACCCATCCTTGAGCATTCCCATTTCCCCCATCTTTCTTCATTTTGACAATCTTTCTGAAGTGGTCCCTGATGCACCACACTCAAAACAACCGATTTCCCCAGGAGTTGCCCCATTGCCATGAGATTAGCAACATTTTTTTTGCCAGTACTATCTGCAATCGCGAGCAAAGTGCCCTACTTTGCACTTGTGGCACCTCTGGTGCAACGGGCCATTGTGTGGAGATGGCACTTATTGCACTTGGGCAGGGATCCCCCATACGGCTTCCTTTCGCCTGTCCCCATGTTGTAGACTTTGCGACAATCTGCCTCTTAAAGGATGATTGTGGTGATTTTGGTTGTTCTAGATGAGTCATCAGCCTCCTATTTGTTGTCAGATTGCCTTTCAGCATATTGAGGAGTTTCCATCCATCAAGTCACTGGCCCAACTCAATAATTCCATCCAATGTCTGGGTTTGGCAGCCTGACGTTCTCCAAAATGTTGTCAGGAATCCACTGAGGTTAACTTTGTCCGATTTTTCTCGGTTTCATTGGCCACAAACTTGGTACATATCAGGGTTACTCTTGGAAACGTTCAGTAAAAGCTGGAATTTCGTTTCGCCCCTGACCCTTCAGGTTCCACACTCAATCTCTAGCTTCTTGATTTCACCTTGTGACCAAACTTGACCGTCATCTTTTTCTTGAGTAATTCCAGTCCATGGCATATGCTTCTGGACCTAAGTTCATACCTGACCATTCCACCAAGTCAAAGCAGCACCAAACAGAGTGCAGGTGGCAAACTTACTTGGTTTCAACAGCACAACCACTGATATTGAAAACTGATTCCATCCTTTTCATCCATCGAGTTAAACCGACCACCTCCTTCAGCCCCTTTGGAAGTTCAAGCAGGATTGGCACTTCATGAAATCCCTAAGTAACAAGGACGCGTGGTTTGCTCGTTCCTTCGGTTGCTCCGTGCGAACTGTGGCTTCCATCTCCATTGGTGGCGTTTCGGCAAGAGAGTTTGGTCGATCATTGCTTGGATGGATTCGGGGTCATGTTGTTTGGGTTGGTGTTATTGATAGGGGTATTTGGTCCTCCTCTGGTTGTAGGTGCCATGATTTGTCTAGATCACAAAAGAACACAACATAGGTTATATGACAGAATATAATAATATAAGATGAGTATAATCAACACAAAGAAGTATATATTGACAAGAAACAACGTCTATTTTTCATTCATAACATATTGAAGTATTTACATGAAATAGTTGTAGAAGTACACATGATACAATACAAAAGATCTAAGGCTATGCTAGCGGGGTGAACCCTATACTTAAACATGCCGGTCCTCACACAAATGACCTAAGCAAAAACAATAACATAAATTACTAGATTTGACTGTCGGCGTCCCAGAAGCCACCTGTTGAATACTGGAACCCTAGCCTCTGGTCCCGACTGTCTAGCTATCCTCCGCTGCTCTCGCAGTGCTAACAACTCAGCCTGCATGTCACTCATCTCTCGCCTCATATCTCTGATGACTCGGAGAGTCTCTACCATCTGGTCCTGGCGCCTACGATCAGTCTCTCGAAGCGTCGCTAACTCAGTCTGCTGCATATGAAAGCGAGTCTCGTGTACCTGGTGCTGTGTCTGAATGAGAGTACTCTGCAGCTGTAGCTGTGTCTGGTGTGCCTGTAGATAAGTCTCATGTGCATACACATGATCACGATGGGTCTGAAGCTCCGAAGTCGCCTGACTCAATCCTATCGAATGAGCCCAAGCCTCGCGGGAAGCATAGGCCTCCTCCTCCACCATCCATACGGTCTCCTGGAGGGTCATCCTATCCCCCATAAGTAAGTCGACCCGCTGCGAGTTCATCTCGACTCGCTGTGATATACGAGACCTACCATCCTGTGCATCCTCTAGTAGGGCATACAAGTCCTGTGTATCCCGCTCGTGGAGCTCAGCAAGCTCTACAACCCTAGTGTTGACCTCTCCCACGGTCATAGGTGCTATCTCTGGAATTGCCTCTGCCGGATCTACCCAAGTATCCCTAATCCCGTATCCCACATCTCTAATCCCCTGTCGTCTCTCCTCAGCATCTACCGTGCTGACAAACCCATAATCTATCCCTTGACCTCTGACAGGTCTAGCAGTGGAACTCTCTCCGATCTCATATTTGAGTCATAATAGTGGACCATGTTCAACCTCTTGCGGGTAATGCTGCTCAGAACTCAGGGAATATCATCCCTACGATCAACAGGTGGTGGTATGTATAGAGATGGTGGTAGTGGTGGTGAATGTGCAGGTGGAGCCATGCTCCTAGCAAGGCGCTCCCCTGCAGAGGGTGGTGATAGTGATATAGGTGGTGATGGTGATGGAGTAGTCATGGTCAGAAGTCTCTCAACCTCTGCCTCTGATGGAAGGGTTACAGAAGCTTGGGGTCGGACAGTAATCCTAGCCCCAACAGTAATGTCAGTGGAGGGTGGTGGTATAACAGGCTCTGTTCCCTCAGGTGGGGAAACAGGCCCATCAGCAGGTACGACGGTAGAGTCAGCCGGAGCTAAGTGCTCCTCCTCCTCCTCCTCGTCCTCATCATCCTCCTCGTCCTCATCCTCGTCTCTGGCGTCATCCCCAGATGAGTCGTCGTCATCATCATCTCCATCATATCCAATCAATCTCTATCATCTCCCCGTCTATAGGATAGTCCCAACCGGTCATCCTCTTATATCATCCTCGTACTCCTCCGGATTCCTCCTCTTTGGGGATCCGACTCAGTAACATATCCGGGTGACTCAGCAGTGGGTGAATCAACAGTGTTAATTGTGCTGTACCTCATCCGTAAACTCATGGTTCCTCCTCTAAGGGTAAATGTACTCATGGTATATAGGCTCCGGTACTTAGTCAGGTTCCATGCGCTGTATGAACATAGGCTCACGCTCATCTCGTCTGAGGAACTGTAGTATCTGTGGACCAAGTATGTATTCTGGTGACGGTGGGGCTACTGGCTAGTACTGGAAGTCCGTCGTATCCTAGTACGAAGACCCGTGAAAGTCCCCTCCTCCGATACTTCCTCATACACGCTCCCCCAGAAAGCTCTGACCGGGCTCAGAGTCGGATTAGACGGAAGTGTAGGTAACACTTACGTCGCTGAAAGACATGGTTACAGGCAAAAAGTTAAATAACTTATAAAGGTATCTCTTATAAGAAATATTCGATACGATATTAAGGCTTTCATAATAAAAAGTCCTTAAAGTAATATACAGTAATATTTATAACACGTATATAAATCAGGTAAGCACTTTAGTACCCTACTAAATCATTAGCAAAATGCATGTCATAAAATTTATATGCTCTAGAAGTATACAAGTAATGCATGTATAGCCCTCCTCACAAATCCCATTTTTGAACATTAGTGAAAAAATGGTTATAGTCCAGACAAAAACTTTTGACCTGGTTCCCTATAACCTTGGCTCTGGTACCAATCTGTAACACCCTCAAATCTGAGTATGCAGCGGAATGTTGAATATCCGAGGCGTTACATTATTGGGCCAATAACACAAGATCTGAGAACGACTACTAAACGTGTCGTTTGAAAAAGATACATTGGATTAACAAAATACTTGTTTGTTACATAAGCTCATGGCTTCAAATAGTTCAACGTTAATAGATAAAGATTTCGGTTTATAACAATTTTCCCCAAAGTGTAATAAGACCCCAAATCTTAAGTGTTGACTCTTCAATTATTGACTCCCAATGTATCATCGCACCTCGTGCCTTATTGACCTGAAAAACATGCTTAAAACGTCAACATAAAGTTGGTGAATTCATAGGTTTATGTAAATCAATTGTGGGACCGCAAGATTTCCAAGTGTATGATTGAGCAACAGATGCAAACATCATAAAAAGTAATTACGTTTCCTAAGCTCATGACACCGAAGCTAGACATGTATGAATGCAAATATAAATTTGCCAACAAGTGTCCGTGAATGATGTGCTAACCCTGCAACATCCCAGATTCGACATGGTATGCGTTCGTTCCCAGTGATAGCTAATCACCCGAACGGGGATCGTCAATCCCTAATAGATCTATCCATAACATTCGCGCCCGCACAATGTAATTCCCAATCACATCTATGCAATTAACAGTTCATGATCATGGACATAAAGGGGTTATGGTAACTTAGGCAAACACGTAATCATGGCATAAAATGTACACTTGCGTCCAGTTTGTAAAACAAAGCATGTTATCACCCCAAGGATGTAAATCATTTAAATAATTGTAAAGCATGGGGCTATGAACTCACCTTAGCCGGTAGTTCTCTGAATGATAACAAGTATCCAAGTAGGTAGTGGATCACACCGTTAAGTACCTAAGTAAGTACGGTCAAGTCTTAGTTTACACATTTAAACTAACGACTCATTGTATAAACTAAATCCCATTTTAAGTTTATATATACCGTTATCACTTGTGCGGTGATGCACAAGATCATTGTATTTATACTGTCGATGGTTCTCGAGAAACGTGAAATCATTATTAATAAATATACTTTATTTATTAAATTGTTATCAAATAGTTCGATGTCCGAATATCTAAATGTTCGACCGACGCGTTAAATGTTTCACTTTCGTTTCATAAACGTACCCGTAGGTTTTTAGTTATTACCTTTTAGTCCTTAGGTGTATAAACATATACTTTTTATATTTTAAACCTTTCAGTTTCGAAAGTGTCATAACTAGTCCTTTAACTTACGAAATTTATAACTTAGATCCTTATGGTTTTAAAATATTCCAAAACAGTCCCTGGAGTTATTGTATTTCGAAAATAACCAAATTAACCCCCTTATGTTTCGAAAACTACATTTTTAGTCCCTTGAGTTGTGAAAGTCGCATTTTCAACCCAAATAAATCCCGACAAGTGGCATTTGGCCTTATTTAGTTCAAATAAGCCAACAAAGTGATTTCGGCTTATAAATAAGCTATTCGAGCTTATTTTGGCTTAACGGGCCTTATTGGGCCCGTTAAGGTCCGTTTAACTTATGAAAGGTCCGATATGGTTTAAATAGGTCCGAAAACTTTAAATAGGCTCATACGGGGCTGTTAAGCTTACAATAAGCTCGGCGAGCTTATTGAAGCTTATTTCGAGCTTATTGGGCTTTTGGGCCCAATAGCTTAACCCGATAAGGGTGTTGAGTGTTTTGGTCCCTTCCTAGTGCTTTTCCAGCTTGCATTTAGCCGAAACAACCTGTTTTCTTTTCAGCTTATTGGAAATAAGCTGATAAGCTAATAAGCGTCCCTATTGGGCCGGTCCTAGGCCCGTTAAGGCTTGGTAAGGTTTTAAAGGGTCTTAGTAGGTCCATTGAGTTCTATTAGGTCCAATAAGCACTTAGGGGGCTCGTGGCTTATTCAGCTTATTCAATAAGCTAATAAGCTCACTGTTGGGCCGATTGGGCCCGATAGAGACCCGGTAAGGGTTCTAGGGGTCGGGGCTCGGCCCATTGGTTTCATTTGGGTTTGTTAAGCCGATTAAGCCCTCATAAGGTCACCAATAAGCTACTCGAGCTTATTGTGAGCTTATTTGTTTGTTAGGGCTCGTAAATGGGCTAGGAGGCCCATTAAGGGTCCGTTTGGTCTTAAAGGAAATACGAAAGGTTCACTTATGTTGTTAAGCCTATACTAAGCTCGTTAAGCTGTGCATAAGCACACGAATAAGCTGTGGGAGCTTATCGTGGCTTATGGGCCTTGCATTGGGCTTGCGTTGGGTTGCGTAGCCCGCTAAGGGTTCGGACGGTTTATTCGTGAATTATGGTTGCCGTTTAAACGTCTAATACCAAAACGAAAGCGTTTAACATTGTCTAATCGTGACTTGTGACATGCAAACGTTCCTTAACCTTGTATACACGTACCCAAGCCAAGTTGTTACGTTTTCTATGAAAGTTTACGTATAGACTTCTTATATTTTCGTGCCTAGGGTTATTGTTCATGTTGAAGTCACTAGTTTGTCCCTCACCCTCATTACACATGTGTTACGAGCCTTGCCCACACAAATGAAGTCATACGCCATACTAGGCACGCACCCTTTATACATATACGCGACATATGCTTAAAAATTCAAAAGGAAAAGATACTTATGGAAACGTAAAGTGTTATGGTGACTTACAAGGGTCCTATAGCCTTTAGATTGAGGAGGGGACGCGTAGTGTACAATTCCCTAGCTCGTATAACCCTTGTGTGACCACCTTAGTGCTTATATGTTCGAAAGCAAGGAAATGAGATGTGTTTGCTTGCGGTTTGTATCCCGAATAAGAGAAGAGAGAGTGTTTGAGAGTTGGCAAAGTGTATTAAGTGAGTTGTGAATGTGTATTTATAGGCAATAAGCCTTGTTAACTTTCCTAGTCCATTTACACTAATCGAACCGTGCCCTAGGGGCGGTTTTGAGACTTCTCTAGTTAATCTCACATGGTTTTGAGTTAAACCACCTAGTACAAGTATTAATGAGAAGGTTTGTACAAGATCATTGCTTAGCTAGCAAAATCTTATGGGTTTGTGTGTTTGTGAGATTTAACCGCGACATCAAGGGGGTAAAGAGAGCCATAGGTTAATATCCATTGTGTAATAAATCATTAGGGAACCATTAGGACAAGTCTTAATGAGCTAGGTGAGGTACTTGTACTTATGAAGATCATTAGGGGACTTTTGCTAGTAAGACAATCACCAAGGACGATTTTTATGCAAGTTACTTGCCCAATTTCGGGTTCCAAGTGATATAAACACAAGACTTGATTAAGTTTTGTGTTTAGGCTTTTAAATTGGGTATTGGTTTGAGTCTAGGTAAGTCTAGGCATTTCCGGGGTGCGTCCAAATGTATTTTATCGCGAAACGTAACCCTTTTACGTGACCAATAAAAATAAAATACTCAAAGTACAATAATTATTCTTAAAATAATCATTCCTTACTTGTTTGGTGTAAACCTTAATTTATTTGGTGACCGTTTACGTTTATTGGTTATTTCTAGTCTACGCGGTTTAGCTTAAAAGTAAATAATAAAAGTAAACGCGTATCGGCCTAAAATAAATAGTGATCATTAATATAGTCGTACAATGACACGAAAATGAGAAATGTTACAATTGATACTGTAATGGAAAAAACTTACCAGGAACTTACATTATTGGAAACCAACTCCATTATCAAGATTACGAATGGTACGAGGCTTTAGAAGAAAGTGAACTGAAAAATGATGCTTTAAGAAACAAAGCTATCATGGAAGGATTTATCAAAGAAGATGGTGATGAGTCACGTTACGAACAAATGAGATGATGGAACATATATACAAACTATGATGATGCTTATGAGATAAATTATGATGATATTGAGAATGAAGAATTATGTGAAGTTCATAAGCTACCGGTGTGCAATATAAGGAGATATATGATGATCAAATATTCATTCAATAATTATGAAGAGTATGTTGATGTAAAAGAAGGAAAATAAGATGATCCTACTATCACAAGAGAAGAGGCATGCCGAGCTTACCAAGAAATCTTTCAAAAATTGGACGAAGGATGGAAGGTGACGCGCACCAAATAATAGAGAGAAGCTGAAGACAAGTCTAACTTAAAGACTTCACTGTAAACAAAAGTGCTTCCCGGGAGACAACCCGGATTGTTATCGAGTCTATCTTCCCAGACATCAATACGGCGTATCCGCTCCATACCATACGGCGTATTGATTGTCTGGATGTTATCAGTCTTTATTTTTTTTATTGCGATTTAAAAACATTATTGTCAGTTCTGGAATACGGCGTATTTACTAACCTGATATGTCGTATCCACCAAAACTGGTCTGTATTTTGTTTAGTTTAGTTTAAATTAACTGTAGGTACCAAGATAGGAATGCACATGTTTTTCTTATATTCTATACAGGACCTCGTGAAAGAAATTTTAACAAAGTTTATGGAATGCATATTTTCTGGAATTCTATGTGTGTGATGTTCGTGCTAGGATTCAGACGTTTTTCCAGCACACAATCTTGCTCATAAACGCAACTTGGAGAATCTGCTGAGCAAATATCAGGGGAGTTTCTCATTCTAATTCTTTTTAAATTCCCGTATTTAATGTTTTATATATACAACGAGGACGTTTTATAATTCAAGTGAGGGGATGGAATTAGAATGTTTACTTGTCCTAATTTTCACACTAAAATGCTTAAATTATGCTCAAATTTAAAAAAAAATTAAGCATACTTTTGTGAAATTACATGTTACATAACCCGCACACAATAACCCTTGTTAGATATTGTGAGGATTTAGCCTTTCCGTTTCCAAATGTTTACCCAAATTCCACAAAAATATGAGTGTGTAGGTGATGTTGTAGACTTTAAAACTTGGCTTGGTATATCTATTCGAGACCACAATAATGAGTATTATAGATTTAATTGGAGTAACTTTTTTAAATTGGTAAATTTTAGGATTACACCCAAATCGCTTTTACATGTTGCTAATTAACTAACTACACCGGTTAGTTAACCTACAGTTTAAACCCTTTTCCACTCTCATCTTTAGAGTGAAGATCCATTGGAAAAACCCATAGAGCCAATCCTTTAGGAATTACACCAACTATTTGTTTCGTTACACCCTCACACCTTAACCCACCCTTTTCGATTAAGTTTAATTTATAGTTGCTAGTTGCTTAAAGTGTCAAGTTTGTATTTCTCGAGTCTTGTGTCATTTTCTATCTTTGGTGCGGTTGAAAATTTGCACATTGCAAATGGGAATGTATATTAGTAGTCAAAACTCATGTGATTTTACTACCGTCACAATTAATGGTGAAACCAAAGAATGAAGAACTACCAAAGGAATTATCTGAAATTATTATGATCATGAAGATGGTGAAACTACACCGAGATTTGAAGTATAGTTAGCAAAAAAAATCAAAAAGAACGAGAAAAATACAAAAAGAGTGAGAAAGAAAGTTTAAAGATAATCATTTCGCAAAGGAATTACCGAAGGAATTACACGAAGGATCGATTATTCGTTGATACGTCTAAAAAATCAACGATGTAGAGTATTGTATAAAGTGGAAGATATCGCCGCTTGCCTTGTAGAGTATGTAAAATTTTGGGATGATTGGGAAGTTGACCGTTACGGGAATGCCAACTTAGGTTGTTGTTTTTTATCAATGATCAAGACGTTGTAAATAGTTGTGTCTTTATCATAGTAACGGCCGGTAAAAAGTGTCTAGTAACTTGTACTTTAGGCGTAATCTATTTGTTTCTTGATTTTTATTTAACAACAATTTACTTCCCTCTCACCTAATGATTAGCCGCTAGTTTTACGCGAATGAGGACATGTTCGAGCATGCATGTCTATTCCTTCATTACGGCCATGTATGCATGTCTTAGATGCCTCGTTGGTTTACGACTTTTGGTGAAAGTTAGAAGGTTCCTACACTATATCATTATTCATCCTAACCGTTGGTTAAATTTGAATGAGGATGTGATCGAACACACATGTCTATTCCGTCGTTACGGCCATGTATGTGTGCTTCATCTGCCTTGTTGGAGTGGTACTTCTGGTGAAAGATTGTAGAATGATCAACCGTAAGCCTTTCCATACAAAAACCCATATTTGCCTTTATAAACTTGTTACTCCTTGGCTTTACTGGTGGAGATTTATATCCTTGCCAAGCTTATGATAGAATACTCATCACGACCGAGCAATTAAGCGATTTAGTTACATGTTACCACATAGATTAGTTGAGTGATTTGAGTGTTTTCATCTTCCTATTTCGTGAGGTGTTTGGTTGTGTACTTGTAATAGATCAAATAAGTGCTTTAACGAAAAATATCCTTAGAGATACATTTTTATAAACTTCTAAAGGCTACTTGAAGACAAGTAGGATTCAAGTGGGGGGATATTTAATGACATCAAATAACGTCTATTTTATAGCATCATTTATCCCATGTTATTAACCCATTTTGTATAGTTATTGTAAAGAATTGTTACTTAATCGTTTATATTTGAGAATTGCAGTAATTATGGAGTAATTGGTGAAAGTTAGCAAAAGGCGCGCATTCTGGAGCTTAAATGAAGATATTTTGAAGATTACTATTCTGAAGACCAATACGTCGTATCCATTAAGGAAGATACGGCGTATCCGTGCCTGCACTCACCAAAGACGAAAGAGGATTAAAGCTCAATACGCCGTATCCAGAGAAGACTCAATACGCCGTATTCAAGATATAGTGTGTGAATATTCTAGAAGATATCAAGCGTGGTCCCTACTCCAAGAAATCCCTAATACGCCGTATCCAATCCTTGGATACGCCGTATCGAACCGACTTCTAGACCTTATAAATAGAAGACTTAAAAATGAGTTTTAAGCGTGCTAAATAGTATTCTCGATACCTAAACCATAAAAGTCGATTTTCAGAGGAGAAAAAGAGCAGAAGAGGTTTTGGCTAAATAATTTCTCTTGTATTTATTATAACGTTTGAAGGCTAATACCTTCGGGTATTAGCCATTATTATGAAGATCTGAATGTTTGGTATTTGTTAATCTCGATTTCTTGATTTATCGTTGAATGCTTGTTTATGTTTATCAATTTATACTTGTTTATGCGCTTTTGTATGCGACCTATCATTCAACTGGATTTAGTGATACAGACCAAGTAGATCTAAAGCCTGGGATAGCTCTCTATATAGTAATTTATACATCTAGAATCATAAGATCACAAATATTGTCCTTCTAAGTCTGTGTCTATGATACACTTTAGGCTTAACTAGTTAATTGGATATTGCTAATGGTTTATTGATCGTGTTGACTAGCAGGTGACCTAGATAATTCAACAAGTAACGTTATGATTCCATTGGATAGTTGGACAAGTAGACTACTAGTGTATAAATTACCATTAAGCGGTAAGTGGGTAAAGTCTCTATGAGTCAGGGTTTAACAAGATCACCATTTCTTTAATCCCTAAGATATATTATAATCAGCAAATAAGGATACTTTATGCGGATGCTTTAATTGTGACATAATTAATGTGTCTAGGTCTTAGGATGATGTAACACCTAAGTCTTAAGAATGATATGCCACCTCGAGAGAAGAAATTATTGCACTTAATAAACAAACCAACTTTCTAACCGGATTAATAATGGTTAATATAGTTTTCTTATATTTAGCTCGACCGCTCTTTTATCTTCTGTTAATTAGCTTGCATGGGTAAAAGTGCCTTGAATTGATTGTAGTTACCAACCAAACCTTGCTAGTCTCTTAGGCTGAAAACCCCCCATTTTCCTGTTAGAATTAGGATTTAGACTGACATAGGTTTAGGATAGGATAGAATTAACATAAATTAGATAACCAAGATATTAATTAAATTGATAGATTTAACCTCGTTTCAAGTGTTTGACACCCTACTTACTATGAAACTACTACCGATCGGGTACACTGCCCGTTAAAGTGTTGTTTTTGGTTTAGTCGGCAAAATATAAATTTAAAACTTGAATCAATAAAATAGACACCACACAATGACACAATCACTTATTATTTCTATTTTCAAGGTTTAATTATCTATTCCATTTTCAAGGTTTAATTTCCATTTTCATGTAAAAAACAATAGAATAAAATATCACTATTGGCAAATAATAAGTAACCATTGTTAATTGATTCAACAATGCAAGATATTCGTTTACAAAACAAAGGTGAAACTAATTAGAAAGCAACTTAAAACAACCAAAATCTAAAAAATTAAATTTAAAATCATTCGAAGTTTGAATATGCTCCATTAACAATGCAACTCTGGCAACCAATTAAACACCGAATAAGCTGATGGCTTATCTGTAACAATAAATGCTATTACCACAACACCTATGGAGTTCTAATTTCTCCGACCCTAATGAAATAAGAGACTAAAATCTGCTAAAAAAACAAAACATCACTTATCTATAACTTAAAACACGTCGAGCCACGCCTTCCCACCTCTTTTAGTATCGATTCTTAATTGTACAAAATCTTGTTGTCAATGATTGTTTAAAAAAACGAGGAGCATAATAATTCTAAAAATCCCCCACCCTACCTTATTATGTTATTTACACAATAGTTCTAGAAATCTCCCATAAAACCTTATTAGTCAAATAAGTTATTCTGATAATAAAAAACATGTGTTAAACATGCACCTGACCTAAAACTTCGAATATCAATATATTAATGATGGACTGATATGAATAGAGACGGAACAAAAATATAAATGACTATGTGCATTTAATGAAAATTAAAAAATCGATTTGAACCAAATGAATTTATGAAAAATCAAAGTTTTTTCTAAAAAAAGGAAGGCTAAGTCACAAAAATCCATAAATGTCCTTGAAACCTTTCGGCTACCCTGATTCCATGAAAGGCTATGACACAATATATAAAAAAGGGTAAATTACACCGTTGGTCCCTGAACTCTACTTCGTTTGCCTGTTTGGTCCTCAGATAAAGGGGACACTCATACGTTGTCCCTTTTTGACATTGTTGTTACCCGTTTGGTCCCTGAAGCCCCATTATGCCTAACGATGGTTATCTCTATCGTTAGTCTAGCAACCTCGCCATTTTAACGAAGGGCAACATCGTCTTTTCACTATATTTTTTGATTGCGTCGTTGGTCCCTGACTACTTAGTTGATACAGTGCTTGTTACTGTTCATTTTTTTTTGTCTTTTTCCGCTTGCACGGTTGGTCCATATGACGTGTCTTTTCTCCCTTCCCGTCAGTCTCATTTCTGACCGCCATTTATGGTCGTTAATCTTTTTTCTATTCCACGGTTGGTCCTTGTGAGTTATCTTTTCTCACAATTTAATTACTTTAATGCGATTATGGTTGTTAACCTTGAATTAATATGAATATAGTGTGTATTTTGTGTGGGTATATTATGTTTGATAAGTAGGATTAGTCAAATAAATTGAAAATTTTAAACTGATTACAACAAAGTTAAGAAGAGGCTTTGGATAACCCCCAAAATACCTTAGTGAGCCATTGTAACAACAATTTTAAATAAAAATTCTACAAGAAAGGATAATCAAACACTAGCAGATGACAGAATAAATTCATAAACCTTATGATCAAGTTTTTTATATCCCATATCATACATTGCGAAAGGTGGAATGATACCATGAAGGTAATCATCAGCCACTTCATTAGATCCTATATCATAAATCTCACGCAAAGTCTTTGATATTAGGTTGTATTGTACAACCTTTCTAGATAAGTTCATCACCAAAAAAATCCTCTTCCCTTTCTTCTAAAACAAGGCTCCAAACAATGTACCAAATTGACCATCCTTCAGGAAGTGGAGTCATAAAATCATCAGTATCAACAATGTACTTAATCGAACCACACATAACACCCTTTCGTCATCTCGTAGATAGTAAACTCGCTAGATCCAATATAATCTCTATGAACAAGAACTAAACACCCATGAGACTCGAACAATTTCCCTTTCAGATGCAACATGTGAGGTATTTGTATGCCTATTATCATTGGAAGCATATTGCCATAAGACTCGAAGAAGTTTCTTCCTTGTTGCAAGCCTTGAGGGATTTATATGGTTATTATAATTGGATGCTCATGGTCTTCAATATTTAACTTGTAATGCGTAAGCTGCCTATTCTCAGTTTCTAGCCAATGTAGGCATCATTCCAATAGATTGCACTATCAAAATGTACAAAAAAGAAGTACGTAAACCGCTCCCTACACAGGCTTCAACTGCCTGTCTCTGAAGAGTAAATTTGTATAACAATCGCACAAGAGTTGCTTCCAGCACGCACCACTTTGTAATCAGGTGATTTTGTAGGGTCAAATGCCAATCTTAATCCAGCACATCCATAAAAATTTGAATCATCATGTGTGTAATCTGGTTCCGGAAGCATTTTTGTCACACCCCCAAAATCTGATTGCAGTGGAACGGTAACAATTAAGATGCGACGTCATGGCACAAAGTACATGTCATGGAAAACAACCTCAAAAGAGACGTTTTTAAATAAAGTTTACATTCGATGCTTTAGAAAATATTAGAATTACAACTTGGTCCCAACAGTTTTCAAAATGACATAAAGGTTCGAAACATTTATAAGTGAAACATGACATCACAATTTTCCAAACGATGACATAAGTTTTGATACGAAAAATTTTGCATCAAATAAAAGTGAAAATAGAATGCTTCCAAGTGGTATCCATCCATTAATATTCTCGCGACTCCCATCCAAGCAGCTTATACCTGATGACCTGAGATTGAAACATGCTAAAAAGTCAACAAAATTGTTGAGTGGATCCATAGGTTTTAGTCATGAAGCAGTGATTAAGTAAACCGAGTAATATTATTGAGATCAAATAGCTTTGCGGATCACCAGTTTCGAGTAAAGTAGACAAGTGACACATTCTCCATATCCAAAATACGCATTATTGTACTAAGCTAATGACACCGAACATTAACATATGTTATGAGAGGGAGTTGGTGTTGCCAGACATCCATGTATTTTTCTCTTAGAGTTGGTGCGGCCAGACACCCAAGTATTTTTCTCTTTGAGTTGACGTTGTCAAATACCCAAGTATTTTTTCAAATGTTAATGCGTCTGTTTGACGTGGCACAAGTTATTAAATACCCGGACGGGGATTGTCAGTCCCAATAGATCTATCCATAATAATCACGCTTACTACATTGGCAATTAATGGTTCATGATTGAATGGGAACTTAAGTGGCAATGTGGTAACTTAGGCAATAATATTCATGC